>PITA01024805.1:0-25587 GCA_004023965.1 Spilogale gracilis | reverse complement strand
CCCCGGGGGGGGGGGGGGGGGAGACCAACGCAAGCCCCGCCCTCCATCCTGGGGCCAGCCCAGGTGCGCCAAAGGAGGAGGATTTCGCTCAGGTGCCTGCTCCCTGCGCCTGCGCTCTGCGCGCCCCGCCTCACCAGGTGCGCCCCGCCCCCCTCCCTGACCGGCTGCCTCCGGTAGCTATTCCGAGGCGGCCGCCATTGGCTCTAGCGCCCATCCGGTGTTTGGAGGCTCTGCGGGGTTGTGAACCGCGGGAGAGTCGCTGAGTGTCGCTGGGGGAAAGGGGCCAGTGAGGGACGGACAGAAGCCTTGTGGGCGTGGGGGACAGCGCGTCCGCACACCAAAGGTCCGAGGAGGTGGGGGGTGTTCCCGGACGCTCCGTGAGGAGCGCGGGCGCAGCAAGGGTCTTCCCTCTGGGAGCGCCCGCACCTGGACAGGAGGCTCTCCAGCGCGCGTGCGCGGCAAGGGTCTTCCCGCACCTGATCGCGAGACCCTAACGGCCAGCGGCTTGAGGCTTCGTCTGCGCTGCTTGGTGGAACCCGTCATGGCGCAGCTGTGTGGGCGGACGCGGTACTGGGCTCTCCTCGCCCTGCTGGCCTCCCTGCTCCTCTTCCGGGCTGAAGCGGCCGACGGAGAACGTGGCGTCCACGGTAAGGGCCGGGGCGGGTCTCCTGGGAGGAGTGGAAGGCTGAGAGGCGGAGGGCGGGGCGTTGAGGTCCGGGGCGAAGTCGGGGTACGAAGGCCGTTGGGCAAGGTCTGAACCGGGCGAAGAGGCGGGAGAGGGAATTGGGGGCGACCTGGTGAAGCTCAGGTTGTGTGGTGGACCAGATTTGGGAAAGTTTCCTGCGGGTGAGGGAGGAGATTTAGGAGTATTGACCAAGAAGGAGTGGCATTGGCCCTTCCTGTGGCAGGAAGGGGGTGAGAGGCTCAACAAAACAGCAGCTTTCTCCTGGCAGAGGAAAGTTCTGCGGCCCAGGAGAGCTCTGGGAGGCCAGGCCTGAGAGGGTAGGGGTTGGATTAGGTGACGTAATGATAGTTTTAGCCTCTGGGAAGAAGCCCCCACGCCCACCTCTCTAGAGACATTGGACTACAGTCCCCCGAGAAATCTTACCTGGTTCAGTAGCAGTAGAACGCCTCCCAAAAGGAAGGTCTCTCTCAGTAATACCTAAAGGAAGGAGAAGGAAAGCAAACGTGTTGGAGGGGAGAAGCTTCGCAAAGGTGCAAGAGTGAGGACCCCTTGGTATAGGAAGAGTATTGGCGTTGAAAAGCAGGGGTTGGGTTTGTGCAACTGGTCCTTACAGGTTGGTGGAGAATAACGCCCAATTTAAATCTCTACATTCTCCGAAGTTTGGCCTGGGAAGGTCATTTTGAACAAGTGTTGCTATAACCTCAACTGCTTCAGACAAGCAAAGCCAGGCTTTGGAAAAAAACCCTCTTTTCAAAGAAGATTTCACTGATTCAGCAAAACTTGCTGAGCCCCTCCTGTGTGTCAGGGATGATGCTGGCACCGGTGATAACAGTTGTGAGTCACACAAGCCAGGTGCCTGCGCTTAGAAAGCTTATATTCTAGTGGGAGAGATAGACAGTAAACATTTAGGTAAAGAGCAGTTACCGCAGTATTAAATTGCTAAGAAGTAAATTAACAAAGGTGAAGTATACAAACAACACGATGTAAGATAATGGGGCTGCTTTAGCTCAGGTGGTCAGGGAGGTCTTTCTAGGGAGGGTGACGTCTTGAGCCCTAACACAAAAGACCTGGTGGATGAGAGTCCAGTTGGAGGTAATGGAGTCAGAGGCCTCGAGGTTGGAGCAAGCCTGGTGGTATTCAAAGAAAAGACAGAACCATCCTAGTTAGAGTAGAAGTGGGGGTGGGGAGAGAATTGGAGGGGGATATGTGAGGTGAGGGAGGTAGGGAGGTAGCTTCTTGGCCTGGATTTTGGGTGGAAAGAGAGGAGAAAGCAGGATGTGTGTACCCCAAGTCACCACCTGTGGTGGCTTCTGAAGGCTGTTAATCTCCCCACATCAGAAGCAGAGAGGAAAAAAGTAGCTAATGGGGATGTCAGGGGTCGTTGGGGAGAGCGTTAGCTCTGTATGTCAAGGAATCTAGAATGTAGGTGTTGAGCACGTGGGTGGCTCAGTTAAGCATCTCCCTTTGGCTCAGATCCTGATGCCAGCATCCTGCTCCTCAGAGTCTGCTTCTCTCACTTCCTCTGCCTCCCCACCCCCCCGCTTGTGCTCTCGCTCAGATAAATAAATGAAATCTTAAAAATAAATAGGTAAATAAAACAGGGACGTCTGGGTGGGTGGCTGGCTCAGTTGGTTAAGTGTCTGCCTTCCGCTTGGGTCAGGATCCCAGGGTCCTGGGATGGCTCTCTGCTCATTGGAGAGCCTGCTTCTCCCTCTGCCTGCTACTGTGCCTGTTTGTGCTCTCTCTCTGTCAAATAAATAAAATCTAAAAAAACAAAAAACAAAAACAACTCATTAAAAAAAAAGAATGTAGGGGCACCTGGGTGGCTCAGTTGGTTAAGCGACTGCCTTCGGCTCAGGGCATGATCCCGGAGACCCGGGATCGAGTCCCACATTGGTTCCCTGCTCCGCGGGAAGCCTGCTTCTTTCTCCCTCTCACTCCCCCTGCTTGTGTTCCTTCTCTGGCTGTGTTTCTCTCTGTCAAATAAATAAAATTAAAAAAAAAAAAAAAGAATGCAGGTGTTGAACATTCTTAGAGTCTGAACTAGAATCTGACATGGACTTTTTTCTTTTTTTAAAAAAAAGATTTATTTATTTGACAGAAATCGCAAGTAGGCAGAAAGGCAGGCAGAGGGACAAGAGGAAGCAGGCTTCCTGCTGAGCAGAGAGCCCAATGCGGGCCTCGATCCTAAGACCCCAAGATCATGACGCGAGCCGAAGGCAGAGGCTTTAACCAACACTGAGCCACCCAGGCGCCGGACATGGACTTTTTCCAATGATGTAATTATGTTAGGATGTATCTTCCAGTTACCTGCTCTGGGACTTTATCAAAACAGTTTAGGGGCACCTGGGTGGCTCATTTGTGAAGTGTCTGCCTTGGGCTGGGGTCGGTCCTGGAATCCAGCCCCATATCAGGCTCTTGTGCTCATTGGGGAGCCTGCTTCTCCCTCTCCAGCTACCCTGTACTTGTGTTTCCTTCCTTCCTTCCTTTCTTCCTTCCTTCCTTCCTTCCTTCCTTAAGATTTTATTTATTTATTTGACAGAAACACAGCTAGAGAGGGAACACAAGCATGGGGAGTGAGAGAGCTAGAAGCAGGATTCTGGGATCATGACCTGAGCTGAAGGCAAACGCTTAACTACTGGGCCACCCAGGCGCCCCTTGTGTTCCATTTCTTAAAACAAAAACTGAGTTAAGGGTTAACCTCTACAACTTATGATTTCTGATATGTTTAATCCTTGAAACAGCTTGGTAGGGTGGTGAGGCTACAGGTCTTGCCTAAGATCACACAGTTGCAATTGACAAAGTCAAGTCTGGCTTCGAGGAACTTCTTTCATAGTGGCCTTTCTGGCTGCTGCAGCTGGCTGGACCTCCTGACCTTTCAGAAGTACTCTTGTCTCGTTGGATGAACTAATGACCTTGCTTATCTGAAGTTCTGTTTGTTTGAAAGCTTTCAGTATAATTTGAGGCGGGAGCTAGTTTTGATTTTTTTTCACCCCCTTATTGCTTTGGTTTTTTTTGTTGTTGTTGTTTTGTTTTTATTTATTTTTTTTTTTCAGGAAGCAGGGTCTTCCACTAAGAGTGACATGTTTGTCCAGCCACGTGCAACCGCATAGGTGCTGCTAGATGATTATGGTGAGGTGGGGAGGTGTATAGTGAATGTGTGTGAGGGGGTGAGCGTAATGGTTGGTCAAGGAGTTTGGTCTGTGTGAAGACATGAGGGGGCTGAGGGGTTGAGGGTCAGTGAATTGTTGAAGTTGAGGTTTTGGAGGGAATGAACTAGAAAGACAGGCTATAGTGGGCAGTGAGTCAGATGCTTGAAGCTGAGGTTCAGGAAGCTGTGTTTATTGAGACAAAGTCTGGGCATAACCATTGTAGGGTGAGGCCGAGGGGAGGAGATCACTAGAGAAGAGGTCTAGGAACCAAGAAGCCAGGATGGTCTGAGGGTCACCCACCTGGATAGGGAAATCACTGGGAATGACAGGGAGGCTGCATGAGAGACAGCCAGGAGCTAAAGTCACAAAATGAGAAATGGTGATCTGATGATGCACAAGGTGGGGATACAATCTACTTTGATGATGAGATTAATAACTGGAGTTTTGAGAGGGCAGGAGAATGGTGTAGAAGTAGCACCAGGAGCAAGGAGACCTTCCCTCTTGGGCATGTTGTTGAGGAAGGAGAGAAGGGTTTGGTTAGAGTAAGAAGAAAGTGAGGAGATGTTCAGAGAGGAGATTGAGGAAATGAGAAATTTTGCTTAAGGCAGTTGCTAAATTCGCAGGCTCTGGAAGTTAGGGGGAAGAGAGATGGGAACAAAATAAGATGTATGGGAATGGGGTGGGGTAATTCAGGAGTCTGGGGCTGATGTGGTAATAAGCAAGTGATAGGAGTGTCATGTGGTTTCAGGGCTGACAGTGTTGGGTAGGCACTGGGTGTTAGAAGGTAGGTTAGAAGGGTGTGGGATGTAGTGGACACTTGGAGTCAGGACAGAGGGTGTCCTGAATCCCGGACCCCTGCAGATGGTGGTGGGGGAAAGCTGATGCTGCTCTGGGTGTTTCTAGCATTCAGGGAGGATGCCAGTCTGCCCTGGAAAGAGCACAAAGATTATAAAATCTCTGTCCCCAAGAGGCCTCATACAGGCTTTATGTGACTTGTAGTTTCTAGAATTGGGAATTTTTATGGAACAATTTGGCTAGGGCTTTGCCTGAGAAATGGGAAGATTAGTGGTACCAGATCAGTGTTTCCGCATCCACCCATGGTGCTCCTTTTGGAAAGGACATGTATTACTCTCCCTCAGTCTTTATGTACTTGGCCCGCCCACAGTATCTCTAAACGCATTTGTGACCCCCCCCACCCCATCTTAAGAATATGCTCCATTTAGTAAATGGTGGTAGAGGAAACAGCTCTGTAGAAATTGTACAGTGAGGGTATGTGTGTTATTGCTGTTAGGGAGGGAAAAGCCCTTATCAGGTGGCCACAAATGTGTGATATATATATATATATATATATCTCAATGTATGTATATGTGTGTGTATACATATATGTATATATATATCATTATTTTTTAAATCTCTTTAAAAGAAGTTAGGTGTAAGGTACAGGTGGTAAGTCCTGTTATTTGGAGTGTCCCAAAATAAGTAATTTTAATTTCACTCAATTCAGGGACAGATAATAACAGCATAGGGGTTTAGCACAGCACCTCTGTGCAGTTGAAAATTCACACTGTAACTTTGGATTCCGCAAAAACTTAATCTATTGATAGCCTGCTGTTGACTGGAAGCCTTAATGACATAAAGAACACATATTTTGTGTTACATGTATTAAATACTGTATTCTTTTTTTTTTTTAAGATTTTATTTATTTGACAGAGAGAAACACAGTGAGAGAGGGAACACAAGCAGAGGGAGTGAGAGAGGGAGAAGCAGGCTTCCTGCCAAGCAGGGAGCCCGGTGTGGGGCTCAATCCCGGGTCTCCGGGATCATGACCTGAGCCAAAGGCAGTCGCTTAACCAACTGAGCCACCCAGGCGCCCCATGACTCTTTTTTTTTTTTTTTTTTTTTTTAAAGATTTTATTTATTTGACAGCGAGAAACACAGCCAGAGAGGGAACACAGGCAGGGGGAGTGAGAGAGGGAGAAGCAGGCTTCCCCCCAAGCAGGGAGCCCGATGTAGGGCTCGATCTCGGGACTCCGGGTTCATGACCGGAGCCGAAGGCAGTCGCTTAACCAACTGAGCCACCCAGGTGCTCCTAAATACCGTATTCTTTTTATTTATTTATTTGACAGAGAGAAACACAGCAAGAGAAGGAACACAAGTGAGAGAGGGGAATGAGAGAGGGAGAAGCAGGCTTCCTGCTGAGCAGGGAGCCCGATGTGGGACTCGATCCGATGTGGGACTCGATCCGGGGTCTCCAGGATCATGACCTGAGCCGAAGGCAGTAGTTTAACCAACTGAGCCACCCAGGTGCCCCTAAATACTGTATTCTTAAGTGTAAAGTAAGCTAGAGAAAAAATGTTAAGAAAATCATTAAGAGAAAGGTCAGCTATGTATTCCTTTTCAGAATAAAACTTCAAAAATTCTTTGGGAAGTTTAAGTGTAGTTCCTACTGTCAATAACTTTATGCCTGACCTTGGGCATCAGAGCTTGGCGTTAATGGGTACTGGGCTCATGGTCCTTTGTTGATTGTTCTTGGGACTTTCCACTGGAGAAAAGTGCAGCAGCCTTTGTTTGAGAGCCTCTACTGCACTTTCAAGTTTCCATCAACCTCTTGGGTTAATTACAGTTTGACTAAACACTTCGACTAAATTTACACTTTGACTAAAAGGACAAAGTTCCAGAACTTCTCCAATAAGCATATTCTTAGTCACCACTCCTATCTCTTCACCTCCATGGGTGGATGTAAACTGAGTGATCAGAGATAAAATAGAGCTAAAGTACGGTTGGTGTTGGTGATCCGTTGGTGTTGGTGATTGCTGAGGGTTCTCCAAAGTAGCATCTTCTAGTATTTTTAGTATTTTTTTTAAGATTTTATTTATTTATTTGACAGAGAGAGAGAGATCACAAGTAGGCAGAGAGGCAGGCAGAGAAAGAGGGGGAAGCAGGCTCCCGCTGAGCAGACAACCTGATGTGGGGCTCGATCCCAGGACCCTGAGATCATGACCTGAGCTGAAGGCAGAGGCTTAATCCTCTGAGCCACCCGGGCACCCCTTTAGTTTTTTTATTTTTTTATTTTATTTTTGTTTTTATTATTTATTATTTTTTTAAAGATTTTATTTATTTATTGACAGACATCACAGGTAGGCAGAGAGGCAGGCAGAGAGAGAAGAGGAAGCAGGCTCCCTGCTGAGCAGAGAGCCCGATGCGGGCTTCCATCCCAGGACCCTGAGATCATGACCTGAGCCGAAGGCAGAGGCTCTAACCCACTGAGCCACTGAGGCACCCTATTTTTATTTTTAAAAGATTTGTATTTATTTATTTGACAGAAACACAGCTAGAGAGGGAACACAAGCAGGGGGAGTGAGAGAGGGAGAAGCAGGCTTCCCGCTGAGCGGGGAGCCCGATGTGGGGCTCAATCCCGGGTCCGGGATCATGACCCGAGCCAAAGGCAGTCACTCAACCAACCGAGCCACCCAGGTGCCCCTAGCATCTTCTAGTGTTCCTGTTCTTCACAAAAGAGGAACTTACCTTGCAGTCAGGGCAGTTTGCTTCCAGGATGCTTTGAAATATTTATTCACTGATTTATCCACATATATATATTTTTTAAGATTTTATGTATTTATTTGATAGAGCACAAGCAGGGGGAGCGGCAGGCAGAAAGAGGAAGGGAGAAGCAGGTTCCCCGCTGAGCAAGGAGCCACATGGGCTCAATCCCAGGACCCTGGGATCATGACCTGAGCCAAAGGCAGACACTTAAGCAACTGAGCCACCCAGGCGCCCCTATTTAAGCACCTACCATGTGCCAGGTATAGTTTTGGCCAGGAGACAGAGCACTTAACAAGACAAATGACTTCTGTTGCATGGCAGCTACCTTGTATTGAAATAAAGACAGTAGTAGAATAAAAGGAGCAGAGAATATATTTCTGGTAGTGAGTACTATATAAGAAAGATAAGGTAAGATTTGGTGTGCTTAGCATCTTTCACCTAGCTCCCCACACACTTCTCATTTTTCCTATTCCCAGAGTCATTTGTACCTCTCAGGCTTCTCTTAAGGTAGTTGGCCAGGCATCTAGGCCTCTGCCATGTGCTGAGGCCAAATAAGTGATGAGGTAGCCTGGAATTCATGTGAGAAGGGAGTGACCCCTTGATTTCGTGGACCCCAGGAAGCCTTGGTGGCCCACTGGTCATAGAATAATGCAGTTCTCACAGTGACCCCAGATGCATTAGCATGTGGGTTATGGGTATCTGTGCAGTTCTGGTCACGAATGTTATTTTATCATAAAATAAATGTCAACTCTGGAATTTGGAACAGTGGAATTAAAACAGCCATGAGTACCTCCCTGATACTCAGTACCTCTTTGCTTACACAGAACATTTTTTTTTTTTTAGATTTTATTTATTTGACAGATCACAAGTAGGCAGAGGCAGGCAGAGAGAGAGGAGGAAGCAGGCTCCCTGCGGAGCAGAGAGCCCAACGCAGGTCTTGATCCCAGGACCCTGAGATCATGACCTGAGCCGAAGACAGAGGCTTTAACCCACTGAGCCACCCAGGCGCCCTTACACAGAACTTTTAAAGATTCTCTCATTCTTTGGTGAAGAGGTACTGGGAGGTCCAAATGGATAACCAGGGCATACTTTTTCTTATTTTCCTCAGGCCCTGAACACTTAATCTCAGGGTAATATGGGGTTGCAGGACTTTGATCTATGTGATAGTTTGAACGGTGTCACTTCAGGCATGGTAAATAGTCACACAGCAGAAAAATAAAAGTGATGATGGAGTTGGTGATCAACTCTGACTTGAGGTGGTATTTGTGGTTTTCCATATCCCCTAGGTCTTGTTAGCCACTGTATTCAGTTGGACTTTTAGTGAACTCCATTATACTTTTTTTACTTCATTCCCACTGTCCCTTTATTATTCTGGCCTCATAAAAAGATATTATCTACTATTTATTCAAAATTTTGTTCTAAATGTTCTTAAGAAATTTTTTTTTCATGGAGCGCCTGGGTGTCTCAGTTGGTTGAGCAACTGCCTTTGGCTCAGGTCATGATCCCAGAAACCCGGGATTGAGTCCCACATCACGCTCCCTGCTCGGCGGGAAGCCTGATTCTCCCTCTCATTCCCCCTGCTTGTGTTCCCTCTCTGGCAGTGTTTCTCTCAGTCAAATAAATAAAATCTTTAAAAAAATTTTTTTTTTCTTATTTATTAGAGAGAGAGAGAGAGCCCACAAGCAGGAGAGGCAGAAGGAGAGAGAAAGGGAGAAACAGACTGCTGAACAGGGAGCCCGGTGTGGGACTTGATCCCACAACCCTGGGATCATGACCTGAACTGAAGCAGATGCTTAACCAACTGAGCCAACCAGGTGCCCCTGTTTTAAGATTTATAATGGAGGGCGCCTGGGTGGCTCAGTGGGTTAAAGCCTCTGCCTTCGGCTCAGGTCATGATCTCAGGGTCCTGGGATCAAGGCCCGCATCAGGCTCTTTTCTCAGCAGGGAGCCTGTCTCCTCCTCTCTCTCTGCCTGCCTCTCTGCCTATTTGTGATCTCTGTCAAATAAATAAATAAAATCTTTAAAAAAAAAAGATTTATAATGGAATATAAAACTCCTTTAATTTTACTATTATTATTATTTTAAAGATTTTATTTATTTGACAGAGAGAAACACAGCCAGAGAGGGAACACAAGCAGGGGGAGTGAGAGACGGAGAAGCAGGCTTCCCGCTGAGCAGGGAGCCTGATGTGGGGCCCCATCCCAGGTCTCCGGGATCATGACCCGAGCCGAAGGCAGTCGCTCAACCAGCTGAGCCACCCAGGTGTCCCAATTTTAACCAAACTCTTGTTATTGGTCTGTGTGTCAAAGAAATCCCTCCCGTTTGAGTTGTTTTTAAGAAATACATCTGTGAGGATGCCTGGGTAGCTCAGTGTCTGTCCTTGGCTCAGCTCACAATCCCAGGATCCTGGGATCAAGTTCTGAGTCAGGCTCCCTGCTGAGTGGGGAGCCTGCTTGTGTGCCTGTGCTCTTTCTCTCTCACAAATAAATCTTAAAAGCAACAACAAAAAAAGAATCTATGCATACCCCCAGAATTTATCTTATCTTTTCCTGTGGAGGGATGCTGATGAGTCTCCTTGCTCTATTACTCAACAGTGAATTCGGGTGTGCTTTCCCAGGCAAGCCATTGTCAGAACAGCCTCAAGATTAATAAATAGTGGGTGCCTGGGTGGCTCCATGGGTTAAAGCCTCTGCCTTCAGCTCAGGTCATGATCTCAGGGTCCTGGGATCGAGGCCTGCATTGGGCTCTCTGCTCAGCGGGGAGCCTGCCCCCCCCCCCCCCCCGCCTCTCGGCGTACTTGTCATCTCTCTCTCTCTGTCAAATAAATAGATAAAATCTTTTTTTAAAAAAGATTAATAAACAGTGCATTTCAAAGCAGGCAGTATAAGTCTAGGTGTCACACACAGAAGGGGACTTTTTGCTAACAAGCTCGCCAGAAAAACACTTTTATACTAACTAGATCCAGAACATGTATAAATCACAGAGACAGACCCTCACTTAAACTTGGGCTAAATTCTTTTTTTTTTTTTTTTTAAAGATTTTTATTTATTTGACAGAGAGAAACACAGCCAGAGAGGGAACACAAGCAAGGGGAGTAAGAGAGGGAGAAGCAGGCTTCCCGCCGAGCAGGAAGCCCGATGTGGGACTCGATCCCAGGTCTCTGGGATCATGACCTGAGCCGAAGGCAGTCGCTTAACCAACTGAGCCACCCAGGCGCCCCAACTTGGGCTAAATTCTAATCTCGTCAAGATAGTTACCTTACTAGGGGCGCCTGGGTGGCTCAGTTAAAAAAAAAAAAATAGTTACCTTGCTTACATTCTCAGTTGTTTTTGTTTTTGTTTTTTTAAGATTTTATTTATTTATTTGACAGAAAGAAACACAGCTAGAGAGGGAACACAAGCAGAGGGACTGAGAGAGGGAGAAGCAGGCTTCCAGCCGAGCAGGGAGCCCGATGTGGGGCTCGATCCCGGGTCTCCGGGATCATGACCTGAGCCGAAGGCAGTCACTTAACCAACTGAGCCACCCAGACGCCCACATCTCAGTTTTTACGGTAAACTAATTAGATTTTATTATTTATCTATTTATTTATTTATTTTTAAGATTTTATTTATTTGACAGAGAGAAACACAGCCAGAGAGGGAACACAAGCAGGGGCAGTGAGAGAGGGAGAAGCAGGCTTCCCGCTGAGCAGGGAGCCCGATGTGAGACTCGATCCAGGGTCTCCAGAATCATGACCTGAGCCGAAGGCAGTCGTTCAACCTACTGAGCCACCCAGGCGCCCCTAACTAGATTGTAAAGAGAAAACTGTTTATTACAGAGTATTTCTGACCCCAGATGAATGGGGTTTTCCACATCCAGCAGTTCCCCAGTTCTCAGTGGACACCCATTTAACTCATTTCTGACACCCAACTCCGTGGAGTTAACACAGACCCCACAGGTTACCAGCTCAGTCCCACAACCTGCTTCTTCCACACCTTCAGTTGAAAGTTTCAGGTTGTCACCTGTACTTCCAACCTATCTGTTATAAATCAAGGGTTCCCACAACCCCCTTGGATTTAATAATTTGCTAGAATGGCTCCCAGAATCAGATACATTTACCACTGTATTATAAAGGATACGGATGAACACAGAATGAAGTCTGGGAGAGTCGCCAACACAGAAGCTTATGTTCTTGTGGATTTAGGGGTGAGCCACCCTCCTGGTATAGGACGTGTTCACCAACCCATTCTCTCCTAACTCCTTTGATAGGGTTGTTTAGTAAGCTTCATCCTGTAGGCATGATTGGTTATTAACTCAAACTCCCATCCCCCACCCCTTCCTGGAGGATGGGTGTGCAGCGGAAAGTTCCAGTCCATCAATCTTTCCCTTGTTTTTCCCTTGTCTTTCTGGCAACCAGCTCCTATCCTGAATCTCTCTGGGCACCACTACCCCCACCCCCCCTACCCCTGTCACCAGTCATCTCATTATCACTCCAGAGATTCCCAGGCTCTTAGCTCTTGTGACAGGAACCCGGGTCAAAAACCAATTATTAGAAGAAAGGTGCTCCTAGCACTTAAGAAACCGCAAGGGAGGTGTGGTGGGGGTGGTGACCAAATACAGGACTCTTACTATGTCAGAGATAGGTTGAATCCATAATCAGCTTTGCCTTATCTTCGAGAGCCTACCAAGGTTCTTCCTGGTTTACATACTCCTAGCCTCTAAAAATCTGCATTTTTTTTTTTAAAGCAGCCAGGCCTAAATCTGTGAATATGTGGCTTTCTGAATGAGAGAATATGGGGTTTATATGTTTCCCAGCTTTACCGTTAGGTTAGCATGAGTTTGTTGCATGTACTGTTGTTCCCATGTTATGAGTGAGGAAATAGGCATAGGAAGGTTAAAACTGCTTCTTAGGTAAGACAGTAGAGCCCGCCAGGGATTCCTGCACACACAGATCCTTTACCTCTGTGTCCTACCCGCTTTTGCCAAAGGCCTCTTTGGTGTGTGTCACTCCCCTATCCCAGAGCCTTTGGTCATTTCCTTTGTACCTTATGTTGGCTTACTGCTGCTCAGCCCAGTTTACCTTGGAGTTTATGCGACCACATGTCACAGAGTGACTGTTAAGAACACCCCCTTTCTTCAAAAAGGCCCATGTAACACATCCTGAATTGAAAGCCACCTTTTGCCTGCCAATACTTGGTGTAAAAAAGAATCCTTCATCCCTACTATATACAGCTTCGGGTGTTACCAAAGGTACTGTAATCGAGGTGAATGTGAGTGAGTTGGGCCTTATAACACAAGGAGGCAAAATTATTTGGGGAAATTATGCCCAGGTTTCCAACAGTCCTGAAAATGATGGGTGCATAAATGCAGTCCTGCTGGTTTGACAGCAGTTTCAGACAAGTAATTTCTTATAATTGCTGAAGACTACACACCAGTCAGGGAGACCACTGTTACTGTGGTGGTTCTGAATACTACCAAATAGCCTTATATATCTGCAGTCTTCAAGAGAAGTATTTATTCTGTTGTGAAAAACATGAAAATAGACATTTATTGGGATGCCTGGGTGGCTCAGTAGTTAAGCATCTGCCTTTGGCTCAGGTCATGATCCTCGGGTCCTGGGATTGAGTCCTGCATCGGGCTCTCTGCTCACTGGAGAGTCGGCTTCTTCCTCTCCGTCTCCCTGCTGCTCTGCCGACTTGTGCTCTCTTTCTCTGTCAGATAAATAAAAATAAAATCTTAAAAAAAAAATAGACATTTATTGGGGCGCCTCGGTGGCTCAGTTGTTTAAGCGACTGCCTTCGGCTCAGGTCATGATCCCGGAGACCCGGGATCGAGCCCCACATCGGGCTCGCTGCTCGGCGGGGAAGCCTGCTTCTCCCTCTCTCACTCCCCCTGCTTGTGTTCCTTCTCTCGCTGTGTTTCTCTCTGTCAAATTAATAAATAAAGTCTTTAAAAAAAATAGACATTTATTAAAATAAATGGTCTTTATTTTGGGGGGAGGAAACCCTATCAGAAAAATGTTTTGATCCAGAGGATACACTGTATGATGACCCTATTTACATATAATAGCTATTCAAACACTTACTTGCTTACTGCTGCTCAAGATACTAAGCAACTTAGCACGTTCAATTTTATTTATCCTATAGTTTTAAGCTTTTTAACTGAAAGTTATTTATTTTTCAGATTTAATTTATTTATTTGACAGATCACAAGTAGAGAGGCAGGCAGAGAGAGAGAGGGGAGGAAGCAGGCTCCCTGCTGAGCAGAGAGCCTGATGCGGGCCTCCATCCCAGGACCCTGAGATCATGACCTGAGCTCATGAAGGCAGAGGCTTTAACCCACTGAGCCACCCAGGCATCCTTAACTGAAAGATTTAAACAGAAGGGACCATAATCCACTATCCTGATAAAACCACTGCTGACCCTTAAAAAGCAAAAGTAGTGCATTCACAAGGTTAGACTACTCACACTGTGCTAAAAGATACAGATGGAAAAAACTGGAAAGCCTCTCTCCTTCAGGACCTTTCCCTTTTTTCTTAAAACAAAACATTTTATTTATTCATTTGACGGAGAGAGAGACAGTGAGAGAGGGACACAAGCAGGGTTAGTGGGAGAGAGAGAAGCAGGCTTCCCACTGAGCCAGGTGGCTGATTCGGAGTTTTATCCCAGGACCCTGGGATCATGACCTGAGCTGAAGGCAGGCACTTAACTACTGTACCACCCAGGAGCCCCTCAGGTCCTTTCCTTAAAGGTACATACATTCATACACAGGTCTAAATTAGAAGCTTAGAAAGGAATTATAATATGTAAACCATTCTCCTGCCTTTTTCTGCCTCTTAGTCTTCCACATTTTCTGTACCAGCACACACACTACCTATTTTGAACAGCACTGAGGTCCCTTTGTGTGCATGTCTCACAAGTTATTGAACCAGCACAAACCAGATGTCTTGATGGTGAATTTGCAGCTGTTAAAGGTCTGTGAACACAAAGCCCTTTGTGGATGTGGTAATCCTTGCCCCCTTCTTTAAAACATTAATTACATGACTCTTCATTGCTTTGCTTTTTGATACTGAGGAGTAAACTGTACTCTTATTTTTTGTATGTATAAATAAGATTTTCCAATGTCTAAGGATTATTGTAACAGAATTTCTCTTTGGCCATTGTCCTTAGAATTCTAAGTTGCTTTAATGGAAAGAGCAGTGCTGTTTTTGATGATGGAAGGGTGTGCTACAAGTTTTTGGCAAAGGATAATCCTGAGGAATGCTTGGTCAGTGTTGTTAAAAGAAATGTGAACCCCGGGAGTCTGTTTGATAGCTTCTGACTGCACATATAAGACTGGCTGAGTTCTATAATGATGGGTGGAAAATCTGAGCAGGATGTTTTTATAAACACTCTAGAAGAGACCAAACTGTAGTTTATGGTTGCTGCTTGTGTATGGCCTGCGAGCTAATAAGTATGGCTTTTACATTTTTTAATGTTTTCAGAAAAGTCAAGAATATTTAAGGACACATAAAAATTACATGAGATAAAATTTTGGTGTCTGTAATTAAGATTTGACTGGAATGACAGCCATGCTCATTTTTCACGTGTTTGTATTAAGGCTGCCTCTGTGCTACAATGACACAGTTGGGAAATTAGAACAGACTGTGACCCATAAAGCATGAATAAAGGCCGACCTTGTTTGCGTGGTTTTCAGCACGCACGGATTTCAGTTACCACGGTATATTAATTCTGGGTACTTGGGTCAAGTACAGATTTCAGCTATTAGCTCTTCAACCACAGATCACTACGTAAATGATATATGTGTGTGGTGATTGGTCACTGCATATCTGTGACTCCACTCGCACGCAAGGCAGAGCATGTGGTTGTGTTGCCTCTTTGTTTCCCAGTGATCGTTGTGTCACAGTTTACAAAAAAATGTTTAATCGATAGAGGGGATTGGCCAGAAATGATGAAACATGCAGACAAGAGAAAAAGTAGTAGTGCTGGAGGCACAATTCCACTGGAACGGAAGTGGAGTGATGGAAGCGTTCACCTGCCTCTGGAATGTTGACGCTGCCTTGATTTGGGAGACCAGGGAGACAGCCAGAGGGCCCTAGTGAGGGTCCGCTCATGGACGGAAATGAGGAAAGTGATGACAAAAAGAGTGATGTCCCACTGGAAAGAACAGTGGCAAAAGCCTCCACAAAAAAATAAAGCAGTTCTCAGAGCAGTTGTGACATTGAAATAGCAAACGATAAAATGTTGGATACTGATCCAAACCTAGAAAGATGTAGGATAGTTCACTAATATGAATTGAAGGGAATGCTTGCTCCATATCAGAAGTTACACGGCTAAAGACCATTGCAGCACTGTTCAAGCTACTCTTGGATTTTTTTTTTTTCAGAGAAATTTAAACACCTTAATTCTCAAGTTTCTAATATTTTAGCCACATTGTACTAAGTAAATATTAATTTTACTATTTTTATTCTGTATATTCATAACCCACAGTTTTTAATGTTTTGACAAATTTAAAGGACTTCGAAGTTAAAAATTTTCCTGTTGCTTTCCACACTGTGGTGTAAAGCAGGTACTGAGAGGAAGAAGACCATTTCATGAGTGTCTTCAGGCTGGTGAGATGATCCCAGGCTTTCCTTTATTAGGCACACAGTGAGGCAAGATGTCAGGTTTCTTGTGTGTGTAGCACCCAGGTGACTAAAAGTTTATCAAGGGCTAGACTCCTAGGAAAGTTCTCTGTACTTATTTTAGAAGTAAACTTACCCTGAAGGGGCATAAAAACACAAATAAGGGGCACCTGGGTGGCTCACTCAGTTAAGCATCTGCCTTCGTTCAGCTCAGGTCATGTTCCCAGGGTCCTGGGATGGAGCCCTGCATTGGGTTCCTTATTCGGTGGGGAGTCTGCTGCTCCATCTCCGTCTTCCTCCCCGCCCCGCTGTGCTTGTGTTCTGTCTCAAATAAATAAAATCTTTTTTTTTTTTAAGATTTTATTTATTTGTTTGACAGAGAGATCACAAGTAGGCAGAGAGGCAGGCAGAGAGAGAGGAGGAAGCAGGCTCCCTGCTGAGCAGAGAGCCCAATGCGGGGCCTCGATCCCAGGACCCTGAGGTCATGACCTGAGCTGAAGGCAGAGGCTTTAACCCACTGAGCCACCCAGGCACCCCAGCAATAGTGCCTTTTTTTTTTTTTTTAAGATTTTATTTATTTATTTGACAGAGAGAAACACAGCTAGAGAGGGAACACAAGCAGAGGGACTCAGAGAGGGAGAAGCAGGCCTCCTGCCCATCAGAAAGCCTGATGTGGGGCTCTCTTCCAGGTCTCCAGGATCATGACCTGAGGTGAAGGCAGTCGCTCAACCAGCTGAGCCACCCAGGCGCCCCTCAATAGTGCCTTTTTGTAGAATGTTTATATACCATCTTCTTAAGCCTGTAGAGTTAAATTAGATTGGTAGTGCCTAGGAGCCTGAAATTTCTGCAATGTTCTTCTTAGCAGGTGGCAGCAGGTTAGCGGGTTAGTCCAGCTGATTGGGCATGGAGTGAAGGTGTCTAACTTTGGTTTCTTGTCTTGGTTAGAGCTCTGGTGACTGGGGCGCCTGGGTGGCTCAGTTGGTTAAGCCACTGCCTCCAGCTCACGTCATGATCCTGAAGTCCTGGGATCAAGTCCCACATTGGGCTCTCAGCTCCACGGGGAGTCTGCTTCTCCCTCTGACTTTCTCCCCTCTTGTGCTCTCTCTCACTCACTCACTCTCTCTCAAATAAATAAAATCTAAAAAAAAAAAAGCTCTGGTGACTTTAGAACCGGAGGAGCCTGTTTTCCATGACAAAGACCAGGCTGTTTGGCAATTTTATCATAGCTAATGTTCAGAATGCCTGCCAGGGTTTTGTAATTTAGCTTCATATTTCAGATAATGTGTGATATTTAACCATTTCTGTTGCTTTTCCAAGAGAATGTTAGACTTTCCTAAACACAGAAATTCCATTTCTACATATCCTGAAGCGAGTATTTCCAAATTTGGTGCTACTCAGCTTTTCTCCATTTTTTCCTCTGCATTGAAAACTTAAAGGATATATTTCATTTTGCACTAGCATTTGTGAGCAAATAAATAGGACTATTTGTCATCATTTTCCAATGCTGTTCTAAGACCAGTATATCATTTTATCATCTCTTCATAGTAATAGGATTATTTATTAAGGAATAACTTCCTGAAAATTGGTTCCACCAAGTTCCCCTCAGCCTTGGCCATTTGGTGTGGTGCTGTCCATGACCCTGTCATTGAGTGTGACTATAAACAGACCCAACAAATAGCTTGGCCTTTTGAACCCTCAGATTGTGTTAAGGACCCTGAGGAATGTTTTGCCTTTTAGGCATCTTCAGTTTCATGTTTTTCCCACTGAGTGTTACTATACTGGCTTGCTCGCTCTTTTCTTTTCTTTTCTTTCATTTTAATTTATTTATTTGACAGAGGCACAGCTAGAGAGGGAGCACAAGCAGGGGGAGTAAGAGAGGGAGAAGCAGGCTTCCCGCCAAGCAGGGGGCCCCATTGTGGGGCTCCATCCTGGAACTCTGGGAACATGATGAGCCAAAGGCAGCTGCTTAACAACTGAGCCACCCCGGTGCCCCAATATAATGGCTTTTTCTTTATGTCTCTTTGAGAGAGGGGTTGTTACATTAATGCTTAGCTCTAATTGGACCAATGTGACTTCAGATTCAGCTCTGCTTCTTTTGGCTTAACCACTGCAAGTCTAGGTGTCCTCATTTGTAAAGTGAGCGTGTTACTGCATGAGTAGTAGTTTTTTTTCTTTTTTTAAGATTTTATTTATTTATTTGACAGAGAGACAACAAGTAGGCAGAGAGGCAGACGGAGAGAGAGGAGGAAGCACGCTGCCCGCTGAGCAGAGAGCCCGATGTGGGCCTCGATCCCAGGACCCTGAGATCATGACCTGAGGCTGAAGGCAGAGGCTTTAACCCACTGAGCCACCCAGGTACCCAAGAGCCGCAGTTTTATTGTGGCTGTTAGAAATAGTGCACAATGGGTGCCTGGGTGGCTCAGAGGTTTAAAGCCTCTGCCTTCGGCTCAGGTCATGGTCTCGGGGTCCTGGGATGGAAGCCCACTTCGGGCTCTCTGCTTTCCTCCGCTCTCTCTGCCTTGCCTCTCTGCCTACTTGTGATCTCTCTCTGTCAAATAAATAAATAAAATCTTAAAAAAAAAAAAAAAAGAAAGAAGGAAAGAAAGAAAAATGCATAAAATGTCCCTAGCATAATTCATTAGTGAAGGTAGCAGAGGGGTTTCAAGAAATAAGTAATGCTCATCATTTTAGTTCTTTTTTTTTTTCCTTCAGATTTAATTTTTAAGTAATCTCTACACCAAACTTGGGGCTTGACCTCAGAACCCTGAGGTCAGGAGTCACATGCCGTACCGATTGCACCAGTCAGGTGCCGCCATTTTGATTCATCCTTATTTTAATCTGGATCTACCAGAGTATGGTGCTTTGTTTTATTTTTAAGATTTTATTTATTTGACAGAGAGAGAGAGGGCACAAGAAGAGGAGCAGCAGAGGGAGAGGGAGAAGCATCCCACTTTTTTTTTTTTTTTTTTCAAAAAAAGATTTTATTTATTTATTTGACAGAGAAACACAGAGAGGGAACACAAGTGGGGGAGTGAGAGAGGGAGCAGCAGGCTTCCCAGGACTCTGGGATCATGACCTGAGCTGAAGGCAGTCGCTTAACCAACTGAGCCACCCAGGCACCCCAAGCATCCCACTCTTGATCAAGTCTTGATCTCAAGGTCGTGAGTTCAAGCCCCATGTTGAGCCCCAGGTTGAGTGTGGAGTCTACTTTAAAAAAAAAAAAAAAAGACATTTTTAAATTACCCTGTGACAAAAGTGAAGTGTCCCCTCTGATGCTCCTCTTGTCCCACCCAGAGAACTTAAAATTAGACTGTTTTCTGAAACTTAAACTATGAAGTCAATGTGTCATCATTAAGAGCAGATGAGAGCTGCTCTCTGGGACATAGTGCCTCCCAGGCCCACAGGACTTGTAAAGAGACCATCCCATCTGCTGGAAGAATGTTCCAGTCAGGAAGAGGTAACAGTCAGTGGTGGCAGTCAGGGAACGAAGTGTTCCAGAGGCACACCTTGACTGGTATCTTGACTGAGGTGTGTCCTGAGTTGTCTCCTGTGAGCCTCTGCCTGCCTAGTAGATCCTGGTGGAGTGGGATGTTCATGGGAATCTTGCAGCAGGCTTTTCCTCTAACTCCAAGGGACCAGCTCTGTTTCAGCTTACTTTCTGAGGCCGTGTGCTGATTGATTTGTCCATCCAACTTGCTTGACCATTTTTCCTCAGCATCCTTCTGTGCACTCTGTCAGCCGGTGTTCACAGCCCTGCATCTGGTCAGCTGGAGCCCTAGGAGTTAGTGTCTGAAGAGATGAGGACCAGATTCTGGGCAATGTGACTTCACTAAGATAACTTCTCTTCTTTATATACCCTCAGCCTTCTTCTCCTGCACAGAGTGTGTACCCAGCACCCTTGCGTTAGGAAAAGCTACCGAATTTCTACTCTTGATGAGGTAGATGGTCAGCCTGTCGCATTCTCTGCTGCTGTGTTGTCTCGTGGGTCCCACCTTAGCTGCTTTGAGCATTGGTCAGCATTCCCTCAGGGTTTTGTTTTAATTGAAATATTCACCTATGATACAGTTCACCCATTTAAAATGCAATTTGGGGCACCTGGGTGGCTCAGTTGGTTGAGCGACTGCCTTCTGCTCGGGTCATGATCCCAGAGACCGGGGATCGAGTCCCACATCGGGCTCCCTGCTCGGCAGGAGGCCTGCTTCTCCCTCTCTCATTCCCCCTGCTTGTGTTCCCTCTCTAGCTGTAGTTCTCTCTGTCAAATAAATAAAATCTTAAAAAAATAAAAATAAAAACAGGGGTGCCTGGGTGGCTCAGTTGGTTGGGCGACTGCCTTCGGCTCAGGTCATGATCCCTGGACCCGGGATCGAGTCCCACATCGGGCTCCCTGCTCGGCGGGAGGCCTGCTTCTCCCTCTCTCACTCCCCCTGCTTGTGTTCCCTCTCCGGCTGTGTTTCTCTCTGTCAAATAAATGGATAAAATCTTTAAAAAAAAAAAAAATAAAATAAAATAAAATAAAATAAAAAAAACAAAATGTGCAGTTCCTCTCTTGGATTTTTTTTTTTTAATTTAAGATTTTATTTATTTGACAGAGAGAAACAAAGCTAGAGAGGGAACACAAGAGAACTCTTTTCTTTCCCCTGGTTGTTTTCCTTGGCCTTGTTGATTATGTACGCTTTGTGACCCTTGGCACGTTGTCCGAAGTATCTGCCTGCTTCAGGTGCACACCCAGCTGATCCTGGTTAATGTGTTATGGACAGGAGATGCCCCATTTTTCCTTAAACTCCTTTATTAAAGTATTCATACTGTAAAGTCGGTTGTTTTAAGCATACAATCCACTGATTTTTACTGAACTTACGGAGTTGTACAACCATCCCCACAATCTAATTTTAGAATATTTCCATCATCCCCAAAAGATCTCTGTACCTACTTGCAGTTCACACCATCCCCCAATCCCACAGCACCAGGCAAGCAATAATCTATTTCCTGTCTTTCTTGATTTGCCTTTTCTGGACATATTAAATGATGTTATTGATATGAAGTATCCAGAGAAGGTAGTTTTTATTTTTATTTATTTATTTTTAAGATTTTATTTATTTGACAGAGAGAAACACAGCCAGAGAGGGAACACAAGCAGGGGGAGCGAGAGAGGGAGAAGCAGGCCTCCTGCCGAGCAGGGAGCCTGATGTGGGACTCGATCCCGGGTCTCCAGGATCATGACCTGAGCCGAAGGCAGTTGCCCAACCAATTGAGCCACCCAGGCGCCCGAGAAGGTAGTTTTTAAATTGGTGACTTAAAGGATGGTTGCTTTCAAATTAACAAAGTTTCTTACTTCAAAATATGCTTTTTCTGGGCACCTGGGTGGCTCAGTTGTTAAGTATCTGCCTTGGCTCTGGTCATAATCCCGGAGTCCTGGGATCGAGCTCCACATCGGGCTCCCTCCTTGGTGGAATCCTGCTTCTCCCTCTCTCATTTCCCCTGCTTGTGTTCCCTCTCTGGCTGTGTTTCTCTCTGTCAAATAAATAAATAAAATCTAAAAACACAAAAACAAAACCTTTTTCTGCTATACTAGTTTCCTGTGATTTATTGGTTTGTGTGAGAGTTCCTTGAGGTTTTGCTCAGTACTACAACTTTTTTTTTTTTTTTTTAAGATTTTATTTATTTGACAGCAAGAAACACAGCGAGAGAGGGAACACAAGCAGGAGGAGTGAGAGAGGGAGAAGCAGGCTTCCCGCCAAGCAGGGAGCCCAATGTGGGATTTGATCCTGGGTCTCCAGGATCATGACGTGAGCCGAAGGCAGTCGCTTAGCCAACTGAGCCACCCAGGCATCCCAGTACTACAACTTTTATCCATAATCGATGTTCTGTGGAACATTTAGTTTCATGCCTATTATTATGACATATTTTAGGAGAAACGAGATCTTGCCCTCTGGTTTAAAAAGCTGTCCCTAGTTGGTGAAATAAACCTAACAAACGTGAAAATAATTAGGAGTAAGTGACAGCATATAACCAAGTGTTGGGCCCTGGGGTACTTCTGTTTGAGGTGTTACTGAGCACCCTGCTCGGATTGGAATGCCCTTGTGCCAGAAGACGAGATGGGTGGAGGCCAGGGAAGTAGGGGAGGTGATGTGGACTCATGATCCCAGGAGGAGGTAGGGTGGTAGTGGGCAGACGGTGAATTGCATTGTCAGGTCACTCCTCTTTGAGCTTGTTTTCCATCCTCCTGATTACTCCAGGAGAAAGTCTTATTTTGGTGCAGGAGACATCTCATCTCCAGCACCTGCTTATCTCTACCTTCTTTTTTTTTTTTTTTTTTAATATTTTATTTATTTATTTGACAGAGAGAAACACAGCTAGAGAGGGAACACAAGCAGGGGGACTGAGAGAGGGAGAAGCAGGCTTCCCGCCGAGCAGGGAGCCCGATGTGGGACTCGATCCCGGGTCTCCGGGATCATGACCTGAGCCGAAGGCAGTCGCTCAACCAACTGAGCCACCCAGGCGCCCCTTATCTCTACCTTCTTAAGAGACAGGAGCTAGCTAGGCCTTTTGGAGGCAAATGTAGCCGGTTGGAATTTTACAACATTTTTTGGGGTTGGTTTCCCTTGTCCTAGAGTAGGGTCCAATTTGGGGGCACCTTGAAACCCAGACCCCTCTTGGAATGCTCAGATGGAAGTCATTACAAGTACTGGAGCAGAGGAGTGCCCTCAGCTGCCTTGGGAGGTGGGAGGATTAGAGTAAGGAACAACTTTTTGAGGCTCTTGTGGAAATTTGAGTGTGAAGTGGCTGACCTGGTCAAACAGTGGATAAGCAAGGTTAAGACACATCGTTCAGTGCTAAATTCCCCCTTGGCATCTGGTGTTTTTTTTGCTTTTGAAAGGCGTATTTCTACACTGGATGTTGTGTGTCTTTAATAAACAGGAGCAGGGACAGAATGAACACACAACTGAAATTAGTTGGGTGGGTTGGTGTCTTTGTTGTTAGATGATGTATTTCTTTCCTGTACAAGGAAGGAGTCACTAATCTCATGGCAGCACGTCAGAAACAGCTCACAGAGAAGCTGTGATGGATCTTGAGGCTTGGGAAAACTGGGCCTCCTGTAGGTGTGTGCATCTTTTCTGTTGGCAAGATTGCCCTGCCAAGTCAACTGGTCTCTGCTTTATGTTCTAGACTCTTGTCGAGTTCCAAAGATAGTGGGAAGATGCCGTGCCTCCTTCCCTAGATGGTGGTACAATGTCACTGATGGATCCTGCCAGCAGTTTGTGTATGGTGGCTGTGATGGGAATAAAAACAATTACATGAGCAAGGAGGAGTGCCTTGAGAGATGCGCTGGTGTCACAGGTAAGACATTGGTCCCTGGAGGGGCACCTGGGTGGCTCAGTTGGTTAAGCAACTGCCTTCGGCTCAGGTCATGATCCCGGAGACCCAGGATCAAGTCCCCCATCAGGCTCCCTGCTTGGCGGGAAGCCTGCTTCTCCCTCTCTCACTCCCCCTGCTTGTGTTCCCTCTCTGGCTGTGTTTCTCTCTGTCAAATAAATAAAATCTTAAAAAAAAAAAAAAAAAAAGACATTGGTCTCTGGGGAAATGGTATACCCTAGAGACAGTTTATTAACTGGGATGTGACGTCTTTTGTTTTGTGCTCATTCTTCATGGCTGAACCTGGAGGTTAAAAAGCAGAAGAAACAGGCACAATTTGAAGGTCGCCCACATGGTGGTTTCACAGCAGTCCTCCCTCTTCTTCCCAGAAGGGAGAGTAGGCCACAGGCTGGAGCTGGGGGAGGGGGACATGACTGCCTTGACTTCCTTTCTCTCCTTGCTGAGTGTAAGTCCTCAGCCAGGCCTAGCAGATGAGAGAACTCCAGGCCACTCAGAGAGGCTGCCCTCCCGGCTTCCTGAGCCTTTGGGTTACTTTTATCTCTGGGACAAATGACTTGAGGAGCTCACCCAGCCAGCCAAGGTATGAGTCAGATTAAAACTGGAACATACTGGGGGTACTTGGGTGGCTCAGTTGGTTAAACATCTGCATTCTGCTCGAGTCATGATCCTGGGATCCCCAGTCCAGAGATGAGCCTTACATCATTGTTGGGTTTTATGTCTCCTCATACACTGGTTATAATCTCCCTTGGCTTTGAGTTCTGCATTCAGAAAGCAGATACGCTTATTAAAGTTGTATGTAAAGAGGGAGAAACAACACTGGCCTTGGCTAAGGCCTGAGGCTCAAAACAGTGCTGAAGCACACAAGCCCACACTGACAGAGCACCTCGAGGAACGTTTTGTTGATCTTTGTGTTGCTCTGCTCAGCAGATATTAAATACTTGGAAAGCTGAGGTGGCGCTGGATATTGTTTTGGGATCATACAGGCAAGCCCCTCTTTTGGGGGGCAACCTTACCAGATGGTGACTGAGGAAAATACCATTGATTGTATTTTTTTGTTGTCCGCTATGATCCGATATGGGAGCTGGAATTAAGGGGAAATATTTTTGCTTCCATTTCTGTTCCTTCCCCATGAAGAGTCAACTGTAGCAAATGTGCCTACCTGTTTTAGTTTCTCCTTAATTTTCAGGAAAACGGCTGAAATTTTAAGAACACAAGCAGTGAACAGTGGGCATTCTGACAGGATGTTGCTACAGAGGGTCACGAGTTGCTATGTTTTGCTGGGAGAGGTGGTCTGGGGGCCTGGAGAGCCCCTGTGTTGGCACCTGAGTGTGGCTCCACTGCTCGTCTTGTTGAAGCGCTAGCACAAGTCTGGGAGGAGAGCTAGAACTGCTAGAGCAGTTAGTCACTGTGGTCTTTTGCCAGTGTACTCTCTCCCAAGCAGGCACCCTCTGTGGGAAGCCAGTGATCATGAGAATGTCAGTTTATTAATTTATAATGAGAACCAGAGCTACCCAGGGGACCCGTCACTCCCATCTCTGAGTCTACTGTACCTTGAGTCCGCGCAGGAATGCCTTGCAGCCGGCTTCCCAGAAGATTGCTGGTTGTGGAGAGGCGCCACGTGCGGGATGCTAGTTTGTGATACGGGTGTTCGGTGGCAGCAGGTGGCAGGTAATGCCGGCCCCACACCTCTGCCCTGGCTTTGCTGGGACCAGCCGGGAGGCAGGAAACCTGGATCCTGTCTTTTCTGGACCCTGCCAATGCTTCTATCTTCATTTTTCTTCCAGCTGGCCTCTCCACTCCACGCCCATCATCACTGTGTGTGTGTGTGTGTGTGTGTGTGTGTGTGTGTGTGTGAGAGAGAGAGAGAGAGAGAGAGAGAGAGAGAGAGAAAGACAGACAGAGACACAAGACAGACAGTTCGCTGGCATGAAGTTTTTTCAGACTACTGCATACCTAACCTTTTTAATTCATTGGGTGAGTTAATACAGTTAAACAGATTATTTGGCCCTGGAAGCCATTCTGTCTTTTTTTTTTTTTTTTTCTTTAAAGATTTTATTTATTTATTTGACAGATCACAAGTAGGCAGAGAGGCAGGCAGAGATAGAGGAGGAAGCAGGCTCCTTGCTAAGCAGAGAGCCCAGTGCGGGCCTTGATCCCAGGACCCTGGGATCATGACCTGAGCTGAAGGCAGAGGCTTTAATTCACTGAGCCACCCAGGCGCCTGCCATTCTGTC
>PITA01024804.1:0-25588 GCA_004023965.1 Spilogale gracilis | reverse complement strand
CTTAAAAAAAAAAATAAAAATAAAAAATAAAAAATAAAACATGTGTACACACACACACACACACACACACACACACACACACACCAGGAGACAAAGGAAACAGTTCCTTAACTTGCCTAGAATTTCTCATGTAGTCAGATCCAAGGAAATTAATTCAATTCTAAAATTAGGAGAAATTGGGCAAATTATCCCCACATTCTTATTGCCCATTACTTCACAAAAGTTTCCGGAGAGTAAAAATAAATATTTACTCTTGTCTTAGTAAAGAGTTTGGTGGTTTACCCTTAGAAATGAAGTGTACACTCAGAAGTTTATGGCTAGGCAAGTTTTACCCTGAGGAGTTAGCAGCCTAATTATAAGGAAGATAAACAAGCATAAATACACATAAGTGCTTCTCTCATCAAAATAACCTGTAGGCAGGGCCTCTGTTCTGAGGTTTGTGAATACCCTTGTCTTTTCAATATGGTGTCTAGGACCACAGAACTTCACTGGAGCTTTACCCCTTTACCTCTTTTCTCCTCTCACCTTCTCCTCCCCTCCCTTCTTCTCCCCTCCCCCTTCCTCCTTCTCCCCCTCCCTTCCTTCCTTCCATCCTCCTTTCCTCTCTCCCTCTCTCTCTCTCTCTTTCTCTGTCTTTTGACAAAGATTGGCCCAGGTAGGCAATGCCCAGTGGGGTAGATGTGGCTTGGGAGTAGGGAAGGGACTGTAATTTGCCACCCTCTCTTCTAGATGAAGGAAGCTGTTCATTATATGCTAGTGCAGGTTTCTTATCTTGAGTATCACCAGACTGGACAGCCTATGAAGGGCCATGTCAGGTAGGATCCCAAGGCCCATCCATCTGTTGTGAGTGAGACACTAACACAAATGTTGGGTAATGATTCTGTGAGAGTAAGCATCTACCCCTTGACCACACTGCATTTTCTCCCAAACTCACTAACAGTTTTACCATCATGGCCAACCTCATAACTACTTGTTTTAGTAGAAGCCCACGCTCCCTTTACCCCATCTCCTGCTCTTACTTTCTTGCTTCTTTCTCACTTCTGGTTTTCTGTTCTGGTTAACCTACTTGTTGGCCAGTCACCCCCACTTCCACTTTCTCTCACCCACAGTGCTTTTATTCATGGCTCCTGAGGCAGATGCTCCTTTTCCCACTTGTAGTCACAAAATGGTCAGGGCCAGGTTTTTTAGGCCATCTTGCTTCCTATTTAGGTATCCATATCCTTTCTCTGGGGTTCTATGCTCTTTAGATCTTCTATGTCTTACTCCTCTTGGCCCTAATTCTTAAAGGTTTTCTGCATTTGCCACCAAAAAGACCCTTATCTCCAGAAGTAAGTTTCCATGCTCCTTATTGCTTCTTATTCCTTTAACTTTCTATCTAGTTTCCACCTGAGCTCACCTCTAACATTTCTACGTTGCTCCCCTAAACTCTTGATCTTCTCTTCTGCATTGCCATCAAAAAGCACCAATGTCTTCTCTGCATGGAAAGTTACTCAACCACCCTTCTTGTCTCTGTATGGACCAAGAGGTCCATTCAGGTTTTTTGACATTGAGTCTTTGCTTTATACTACCACAATCGATACAATGGACCAGTTTTTTCCTAGGAATCAGCCTACTGGGCCAAGAGAGGCTGGCTTCTTTAAGCCTTGGACTCAAAGTATCTAGCTATGACCTGGTATCTGATTCATAGTCTACAGATTTATTAGGCTAGGCTAAAGACAGTACAGATCCACCCTTGGCCCCATGAGTTCTTGTAATTAGGCAAAGGCACTCTCAGAATAAGCAGTGGTAAAACTCCAGAAAGGTTGTGTGGTCCTCAGTCAGCCAGACTCTAGATAAGGTCTTCTGTCTGTAAGTGGGCTTTTTCTCTACTTTTACAATATCCACCTTGTCTTCTTGGAGGTGACCACTCTACCTTCTGGACTCTTTCAGATCCTACAGGAAACTCCCAGAAAGGCAGAATTACAGACATCAGGAGAATGGCTTCATGTACTTGACCACGACAGGGAATTGAATTGGGAAGTGTTAGGGAGGCTCTGACTTCTCCCTTTCTCCTGCCCATGGTGGGAAGCTGTAGAT
This sequence comes from Spilogale gracilis, assembly GCA_004023965.1. Taxonomy (NCBI): domain Eukaryota; kingdom Metazoa; phylum Chordata; class Mammalia; order Carnivora; family Mephitidae; genus Spilogale; species Spilogale gracilis. The sequence continues at coordinate 23,512 of PITA01024804.1, read as the reverse complement.
GGAACATGAACTCCTCTATCAGATTGCTTGTCAATGATGTCCACACTATCCACCTATCACTTAAGCCAGAAACTCAGATGTCCCCTAGATGACTCCCTCTCACTCACTTTTTACATCTGTCATCGAGTCCTGTCATCTTACTCTTTAATATCTTCTTCCTTTCCCCCCACTGCTACTTTAATTCAGGTGAAAATGGGAAAGGTAAAAAGCTTACCTACCTCTTAAAGTTGTTATGGGGATCAAATAAATAACTGTACATTAGGTACCTAGAACAACATCTGACACACAGTAATGCTCACGATGCTTTAGTTTTTATCATTGTTATTGTCCTTGTTATTTTCTCTTCTGATTTGGGACCAGGTGCCTCTCATATATGCTAATTAGCACTCTAGACTAGCTTTTACCACACGGTGCTGTACAATCCCCCATTCCTTCCGTACCTGTAAGACTGCAGAGGGTCTGACACAGAGCAGATACTCAAAAATTTTTTCTTGACTTAACAGTTGAATGTAAAGCAAGAATTTTTGGTTTCCCATAAAATCAAGGAGAGGGAGGAGAAAAGAGGAGAAAGAAGTTGAAACAAACAAATAACCAATACTTTAAGACAGCCTTATCCTGCTCCTTACCAATGATATCCATGTGTGCTCTGCACCAGCAACGACGGGAGCTCATTTTCTTCCTGGCTTCCAACCAGATATCTGCTGTCACCTTCAGGTCCCCAGCTCTCTGATCTATCATGATGAGTGATCAAAAGCTCATTTCTCCATTGAAAAGTTTTTTTTTTTTTTTTTTTTGCTGTTGTTGTTGTTTCACTCCATTGTTACTTCTAGGTTCCCAGCCATTGTAAGCATTCAGGAAGGCTGGTCTCTGGATAACTGAGATATTAAAGACAGTTTTCAGGATCATTGTCAGGAGTGAAGTGGACTTTCAATTTCTAACTCTAATAGCAGAAAGCCAGTGCTGTTAGTTCACTAACAAAAGGCTTCTGATATCTCCTATAGCTAATTTTATTGGTGGTGGTGACAATGTAGAATTCATTAATTAAGCTCCCTTTGTTGCTCATAGTGCCACAATCTTTCTTTTCTTTTTTCTTTTCTTACTTTCTTTCAAGGATTTTATTTATTTATTTGACAGAGAGAGAGGAGGGAACACAGGCAGGGGAGTGGGAGAGGGAGAAGCAGGCTTCCTGCCGAGCAGGGAGCCCGATGTGGGGATCGATCCCAGGACCCTGAAATCAAGACCTGAGCCAAAGGCAGATGCTTAATGACTGAGCCATTCAGGTACCCCTACCTTTCTACTTTTTTTAAAAAAAATATTTTATTTATTTATTCGACAGAGAGAAACACAGCTGGAGAGGGAACACAGCAGAGGGAGCGAGAGCGGGAGAAGCAGGCTTCCCGCCTAGCAGGGAGCCTGATGTGGGGCTCGATCCCGGGTCTCCAGGATCATGACCTGAGCCGAAGGCAGTTGCTCAACCAACTGAGCCACCCAGGCACCCTACCTTTCTACTTTCTTAAGGACTGGACTTTGTTAGACACTTTGTAACAAAGCAGTGAAATGTGCTGCTTTGTACAATGATGAGCTCATGTGTAGGTCTCTTCAAAGAGGTGATTAGATGATAGTTTGAAAAGGGTGTTGTAGAGATGAGTGGAATGAGACAGTTTCCCTCAGATTCTAATTAAGTGGTATGGGAAATGCTGGAACCATTCAACTTTTCTTTCAAACAGTGTTTATTGAGCACTAGCTGTCTACTAGGCACTGTTATAGGCCCAGAAAACCCCAAAATGAATGACACATGTTGCTATCTTTCAGAAGTGCACAGCCTGGAACAGTCTGTCTGGGACAATTAGAGAAGTCACCATGTGATACTATGCGGAAGAATCACATCCCATTCAGAGATTTAGTCCAAAGTCAGCATATAAATTGAAATCACAAATAGTCTAGAAAATCACCCCCTCAAAATCCCTAAAATCGAACCTCAGAAACTTCCTTCATTTTTTCTTTACATTTTAGCAAGAGGTTTCTTTTTTAAAAAAAGTTTTTTAAAATTTTTATGAAGCTACATTTTGTAGGGTATCAGCAATAAAAATGTCTTTCTCCTTCTCTTTGTTTTTTCCTTCTTTTCTCTTTTTCTGTTTACTGAGCATGTGCAGTTAAATCCATGCCAGTTAAATGTACATATGGTACGGCTCTTTGGTTATCCCTAAAATGTGAAGTTCACATGACTGTATAAAGTGGTCTGAAAGCACAGGGGAAAAATGTTCTAACTTGGGCCTGAGGAAATCTAAGAAGGCTTTACTGAAGAGGTGTCATTCCAACCGGTAGAGAGTTAAGAGCTTTTTAAACACACAGAATACCATGAACAGAGGCCTGTAGTTATGGGAAAGCACAGCTCCTTCAGGGAATGGTTTAGAGTTTATGTTTTGGGCAGGCATAATGGTAGTGGAGAAGGTGAAGAGTGAGGAGAAGAGAACTTCATCAGGGCACAAAGGGAACAAAACATAACACGTGGCTGGCACAGCTGGAGGAAAGAGTGATGGGGAACGCCGTGTCCACTCCCTGGCAGCCCACCGTTCTCCACCCTCCCGTCTCCTCGCTCGCCACTTCCCCCCACTGCTAACTACTTCCTGAAATGGCCTGATGCACCCTTCTGTGCCTCAGTCCCGCTGCCAGATCTGACTCACGGGGTGTTGTTTTCTAGCTGAGGACAAGGCTGCGTTTCTCTTTCCTATGCCTCTTTTTATCTAAGGATCACCAAGTCATCTGGAGACAAGGAATCATTACTCAGATCTCGACTGTGGCCCTAAGTGTGGGTGGGTTCCATGTGTCTGTTTCGTAGATTAGACTGCGGGATAGCTGCTCTTGGCAAACCAGGAACCAGAATTTGGCCTGGATGGGAAGCTAGATGCTATTCCTGCTTCTGCTTTGTCATTCAGACCATGAGATGGATATCTTCAGGGACCATGGGGATACTGTCTTCTTTATTTCCCTAGAAAGAAAGGGAAAGGGAGTTCCATACGTAGATACCTCTGGAGAAATTAAGAAGATGCAATGGAATTCCTGGAGTGGAATTTATTCAAGATAGCCCAGAGAGATTTTTTATCAGTTAGACTCAGATAAGGTGACATATAAGAAAGAAACCAAAATTATAGCATTTTAAACAAAATATAAATTTAAACTTCTCTGTCAGGATTGGTACAGTTATGCACAGTCAAGGACTCTGACATTGCTCTTGATATTCTGTTATCCTCTGCATGTGGGTCCCATCTCGTGGTCTTGGGTAGTTGCAAAAGCTCCAGCCATCGCATCCACACTCCAAACAGCAGAAGGAAAGGAGGGGCAATTAAGAAGGAGGAAAGTATCACCTGGAAACTCTTATAAAGAGATTTCTTATAAGCTGCCACATATTGGTTCTGGCCAGAACTTAGTGGTGGCTAGGGAATGTTGTCATTTCTCCAGTTGACAAAGTAAAAAGATACTGCAGTAGGGAGTAGCAGCCTCTGCTACAAATCCCATGAAAAAGAGCCCAGCACTCTACATGTGATCAGAGAGTGGACATGCCCTTGCCCCTTTCCTCTCCTTGATAACCAAGAGGCCTGTGTCTCAAAAAATCATGTATCTGTAGGGGCCCATCCAGAGAGTCATTAACTCCCATCCCTGTGTGGTAAGATTAGCACTGGCATTATTTAAATGCTGAAGAAGGGAGAGGTCTCCCTGTTTGCCAACACACTAGCCCCCCAGGTGTCTTGAGAACACCACTATAGATGAATGGATGTTCTTGGCCTATTAGATGGATGAATCCTGCCTCTTGATGTTTTATCCACATAACACTCACTCCTTCCAGGCACAAATATCAGGGCCCTTACGGAAATGCTTTCTCAGACTCCTTACCTTTCCTCAAACCCTCAGCTGTTTTAATGGTACCTTAGAGGTACCTGGGATTTTTTTGGCAATCATGAGCATGAATTTCCTCTGTAACCTAGGCAATGTATGAGTGGAGCCCAAGGACACAGGAGGGAAAGAAGAGGAGGAGGAGGAAGTAGCAGTTTAAGTAGAGCAGTAATGGGTGGAGAGAAGGAGGAAGGAAATAGGTGGGGCCAGCCCAGCCCTGTACAAATATGTGAGTGAACCCAGTTTCTTTTCAGGGTCCTTCTGTTTCTTTGGACACGATCCCCTTCCCTTGTTCCATGTCCTCTAGTCCCCCACCCTCAGCACCCTCCTTAGCATGCCATGACCAATCTTTCCCTTCCTTTGTCCCCATCAAAAGCAACATCTGCTGTACTATGTCTTTAGGGAGTCATGTAAGTGATAACACTTAAATAATGGCTAATAAATCAGAGTCAGTTAGTTTCCCCAGTAAGTCTGATAACCTTATTCACTTCTATAACGATCAAGATAAGAATATGCTCCTCCCAGAAGTCATATTTACCTTGTGAGAGAGATTTTGAAGCCTAAACCCAGAGATCTATTAACTACCCTCAATAGAATTTTAATAAAGGGAAAAGAATTCAGCTGGAGTTGCCTCTTTAGGACAGGGGCTGGGATTGCAGGACACCAGGAGGAAGGAGGGAGAGGTGAAATATGGCTCCCTTCTACTTCCAGCACCAAAATGATGGGTGTGCCTCGCACTACATCAACTCCATATTAAGGGACTGTTCCATAATGAATAAAAATGTGAATGGAAGTTTAATGAAAGGACATTACACGGCTGCGGGGTATAGTTTAGAGAAGCAGGAAGGGATGGTGCAGTTCGCAGGTTGGACATGAACATGGTGAAAGACCATACCATCTTTCAGTCTGAAGGTGTGATGGCAAAGAGAGGCTATCAGCCCTGGAGAAGGCTGTGGATTTTGGAGAAGGGTTGTTTCGCAGCAGGTGTGGTTAGGTAGAACACAGCTACTGCCCAAACATGGCCGAGTGGGCAACAATAAATTCCCAGACCATTCTCTCTTCCCACCCTCCAGTTTTTCACCTGCACCTCCCATTGGAGAACTCACTGGAAGTCATAGATGCCAGGGAGCCTGAGTAGAGCTCAGCCTCCCAAGGGCAGGGTGGGAGAGAGGAGAAGCAAATAGAAGTAGAATGCGTTTAGCACATTAGCCTTTAGTGGCTTATACTTTAGTATGGGAGGCAGACTGATATGAACATAGTTTATGCACAAAGTGGCCAACAATGTCATTAACAGAAGTGTGTTATCGGTTTCATTTTATGCAATAAAAATTCACTGCCTGCTGGCAGGCCTTGAGTAGGGTCTGGAGGTCTCCAAATCTTCAGATCATCTATAACTATCAAACAAAGTGTCTTTCCCCTCTTCTCTCCTTCCTTCCTTGCCTCCCTCCCTTCCTTCCAACAAATATTACTTGAGTCCGTCTTGTGTGGCAGGACTGCCGTCTGCTTCTGGTTGGTTTCAGTCCTGGCGTGGCTCTCCGTCACAACTGCCCCTTTCTCTCTGCCCCGCAGACTAGCCTTTCCAGACCCTTTTTGAGGGACCGTGATGCTTTCTTCTTGCTTGGGGCAGAAAGAATGATGATGGGAATGTTTTTCCAAAGAAGTAAGCTGTGTAGAACTTTTAAGCTCAGGTGTAGACAGGGGGCAGAGGGAAAGACTGGGATTCTGGAAATCCTGGGCTAGAAGGTAAAGGCTGTGGGGCAATGGGAAAAGGGAATAGGTGGGAGATTTAGTTCACGGTTAGGGGGCATGTATTAAATGATAGCTCATGTCCCTTCCTTTTGCTCCTTCCTGAACAAATACAGAGGGAATCTACATTGGTGGGTGGAGGCAGAGCCCTCTCAGCTCACTTGACCCTGACTGACCCTGACTGACCCTGACTGACCCTTTCTCAGACCTCAACCAGGAACACAGTAGTGTACAAGACCCATTCAAACAGTCCCAGAATCATTAAGCGACGGAGACAGGCTCTTGGACACTCGTCATGAATTTCTGGAGGTTTCCCCTTACCAACATGCCTCCCTCACCCTGTCTGTAGGGACCTCCCTGTTAATCTTCTCCTCAATCTGCAGATGGTTTCATCCCGCCCCCCCCGCCCCCCGAGAACCACTTTTCAGGCTCCCTGTCTCTTTTGTCCCTTGGAGCCACTGCTTTGTTGGCCCATTTATTCTGAAGTATCTCTGAAGCATTCCCCTGAATTTGAGTACCTACATGTCTGCTATTTCATTGCTTTTACAATTTCTCCTTTCTCCCCTGATGAGTCTTCAGATGTCAATGGGACCGTCGTCTTGGTCTCCACTTTGAACAGCATAGTGGTCAGGAGCCGTGACACCAGCTGCGTGGCATTGACGTCTGCTTCTATCTGAGCAGCGGTGTGATGGGGGAGAAATCACTCACTCTTGTTGAAACTTAGTTTCCTCATCTGTATAATGGGAATGATACTAGGTTTTTTTTTTTTTTTAAGATTTATTTATTGTAGAGCATGAGAAAGAGAGTGTGCACAGTGGGGAGAGGCAGAGGGGGAGGGAGAGGGAAAGAACCTCAAAGAGACTCCCCACAGAATGTGGAGCTGGACTTGGGGCTCCACCCCACAACCCCAAGATCATGACCTGAGCTGAAATCAAGAGTTGGACACTTAACAGACTCAGTCCCTCAGGCAGCCCAGGAACAATAATAGCTCTAAGTAGTGGGGATTAAAGGAGTTAATATCTCTAAAATGCTGGGCCCCATGTCTGACTCCCGGGAGTCCTCAATAACAGTTTGCTTTTATTACTATGAGTACTGGGTTATTATTTTGGCCCAGGGCATAGTATACAGTGTTCATTTTATCTCTAAATTGGGTTCTATTCTTGGTTACAAGGGTCTTCTAAGGATAGAGATGAGTTAACAGTTCTCAGGTTTATCTGCATGTGAAACTCCATCTTCTCAAGAGGAAGAGACCAAGGTAGGGTTCAAGCTCTGGTCATTAAGGAAGCTGGAAGCTTTGTCTAGCACATCCTTGCAATCAGAGAGTCAATTTTTGTTGGGGCTGATGGTCCCTAGTGAACTTTTAGCCCACGCTGGACATTGATTGGGTGAAACAACCCCAAGACTTACAAGTTACCGTCTTGCCTAAGACCATACAGGGACCCAGTGGTGGTCTGGGCTAGGGCAGTCTCCTAACTCCCGATGCAGCATCCATTTTACACCACTGGGGTTTTCATGTTGTATATAGTTCATCCATCTGTCTCCTCTACTGGGACTCTATTTCTCCAAATTCTATCTTTTCCAGAGCCCCAGTTTATGAAGAGGGAAAGCTGAGCTGCTCCGGCTGATGGGCGGGGCAGAGCCTAGATCCCCGCACACTGGCCTTTTCTTTGCCTCGCGCAGGGGCCCTGGAGATGGCCCACACTGCTATCTGATCAGTATCTATGCATGTTTTTCTTTGACATGGTGTCAAGTTCCATTTTTCAAACCGGTTTTTCTGGTATATGGAGTGTTTGAACCTATTCGTTCTTACAAGGGTGTTGTCAGTAAATACTCTCCAGATAATATATTGTCAATGGAGAAGTTTTTGGACTGATCGGCTTGAACTTCGGTCTTTGAGGGGAGCCTGGAAGCCAGCTGGACCCCATGACATTGGCCAGGTTTCTGGAGGATGGGAAGGACCCTAAAATAAACAAGCCTAAATCCTACTTTCACAAACCCAAATATCACTGTCCTCAGCTTGCAGCACACCCAAAACCAAGTTCCAAAAATTCCATTTAATTTTCTTGGCTTCTCTATTCACTTAGTTACAACTGGTCCAGAAGGAGTCTTGGCACTAAAACTCTACAAGGAAAATGCTATTTCTTTGACTGTTGTTGCCCAATTTTAAAGACATTTTAGGTTCAGATAAGATTTTGGGTCACCAGTCAATGCTTTCTACATGTTGTTCTGAAATGAACCCAAACTCTGACATCTTCTGAGATTCTCTGGTCAAACTGTGGCCATAATAAGCTGACATTCCCCGGCTCTACAGCCAACTTTTCCTAAAGGTCGTTTCTCCTCAGTGTTCGTTTCCGGCCACACAGCTCTCTTCACCCTCAGATCAGAAGGAGTGTAGTCTGAGCCTCTTCCTCTGGCCCCATGAATGGCTGCTTAGAGGTTTCTGTTGTTCCCTTGAGAAGATAAGAGGAAGATTTCTTGGAAGCATCACTTCAGCTTTCTCAGCTGTTGTTTATTTTTAAACCTCCATCTCTGCCTTAGTCAATTGAGCCTTCTACTGTAGCGGTTATGATGAGAACTAAGTGTATGTGTCTTTCCTACTCTGTGTGTGTGTGTGTGTGTTTGTGTGTGTGCGTGTGTGTGCGTGTGCGTGTGTGTGCATGTGCGTGTGTGTGTGAAAATGGGGCAGATAAAGGGGAAGAAGTCCCATAGTCTTCTAAGCTTCACGAGATCAGGGAACATATCTACCTCGGTTACTGCTGTGACTGTGGTACATAGTAGACACTCAATAAATATCGGTTGAAGGAACGAATGACTATCTGCCTTCCCATATCAGTAAATCTCTCCAGCCTCAGAATTAAAGAGTACATCAACCTCTGAGATTCAGGACGTGGACTTCAGTGGACTGTCTGATTCGGCTGCGGAGAATGGTCAGTAGGGCTCCCTTTCAGTCAACGTGGTGATCTATGTCGTATGTTGGAGGGTGTTGGTACTTCCTAATGCCTACAACAGTCTCATGTCTTAGGGCTCGAAGGTGATTTGTTCTGAATGTTATTTGTTCTCTGTGAGAATGCTGATGTTCCCGGCAGGATAGCCCCTTTAGATTTGTTAGGAAAGTGTGGTGGCTGGAACATAAGTTCTGGAGTCAGATGAGCCTGAGTTTTAACTTCATTTTCACCATTTACCATCTGTGGGATGTGAACAAATTATTTGACTTCTCTCAGTGGGTTTTCTTATCTGTAAAATGGAGATAATCATATCTTCATCTCAGAATTATCGACATTAAATGATATTCAGTATGAAAGGTGATTGGTTATGTACTGGCATAGAGGAGACACTCAGATACTATGAGGTCTTTTTTTTTTTTTTTTTCTCTCTTCTTCCTGAAAGCAAGGTTCTAGAGAAGAGATATAGGAGGGTGGGAGGTAAGAGAAGGTGGTAAGAACAGATCTTGTCACAGACCTAAAAATTGTCCAGGACTAGTCCCATCAACCAATATTGCCTAATTGCCATGTCAGACTAGTAAACAGGGAAATTTGAAACTTTTTCCAGTTATATAATTTTATTGGAACAATCTAATCTTGCCTATAGTGCCTCTGCACAAATTAAAAAAGTATTTCTATGGAGCTGTCAATTCTCTGGGCATATGGCTTGGCAATCAGACCGTGCCTTTGGGCACATTTGGAAAGGGGCCCTTTCCTCTGGACAGATGCAGCCCTGAGCCAGGGCCCACAACTTGGAAGGAAAAAGTCAAGCTAAATACCAGTCCTCATCTGCCCTTTCAGCCAGTTTCCCCTATGCAGTGAACCACTTACCCAACCATATGAGATGGGCTTGCCAACCAGAGATGACAATTTGCAGTAACCTGGGACTGAATCATCAGATATACTAGATATTTATGGAGGAAAACCTAGTTGAGGCAGAAGACCTGGTTCAAATCACTTCCACTTTCAAGTCTTTAACCCAGGGTGGGGTATGAAGCAGATAAATATTTCAAAACTGTTTCTTTGTTTATAAAACAATGATAAAAATATCATATTAATTATCTATTCCTGCATAATGAATTATCCTAAAATTTTGTAGCTTAAAAAAGAATAAGCATTTATTATCTCACACAATTTCTGTGGCTCAGTAATTCAGGAGCAGATGAGTTGGTTGGTTGGTGTTCAGGATCTCTTGTGAGCTCAAGACTGTGGAAGGTCAACCGTGTAATTAATGTAATACACCAGAATGAAAAGAAACCAAAACCACATGAGCATTTTTTTTATAGATGTAGAAAAAGTATTCAGCAAATCTAACACCCTTTCATGATAAAAACACTAACAGATTAGGAATAGAAGGGAACTTCCTCAACTTGGTAAAGGGCATCTATGTAAAACTTAAAGCTAACATCATCCTTAATGTTCGATGACTAGATACTTTCCTCTCAATATCAGCAACAAGACAAGAATGTTGCTTTCACCACTTTTATTCAATAGAAGAGGATCTAGACAGAGCAGTTTGGCAACAAAAAGAAATAAAAAGCAATCCAGATTGGAAAGGAAGAAATAAAAGTAGTTTTAGACGATGTTCCCTCTCTCTTTTTAAAAGATTTTTGGCAATAAAGATATTTGACAGAGACACACAGAGAGAGATATCACAAGTAGGCAGAGAGGCAGGCAGAGAGAGAGGGGGAAGCAGACTCCCCCCCAGCAGAGAGCCTCATATGGGGCTCAATCCCAGGACCATGAACCAGGATCATGATCTGAGCCGAAGGCAGAGGCTTAACCCACTGAGTCACCCAGGTGCCCCACTGACATGATCTTATATATAAATAAGCCCCCCAAATTCACAGAAATATTATAACTAAGTTCAGCTAGTTGCAGACTATACCTGCAATGAACACTCTGAAAATGAAATTAAGAAATCAATTCTATTTATAACAGTATCAGAAAGAATGAAATACTTGGAAATAAATTCAACAAAAGAAGTATAAAATTTATACTTTGAAAACTATAAAACATTGTTGCAATAAATTTATTAAGCTCTAAATAAATGGAAATCATCACATGTTCATGGATCAGAAGATATTTAAAAAAATATTTTATTTATTAACTTGAAAGAGAGAGAGCACATGAGTTGGGGGGAGGGGCAGAGGGAGAAGGTTAAGCAGACTCCCCACCAGGCAGGGAGTCCTACATGGCTCAGTAGCAGGACCCCGGGGATTATGACCTGAGCCTAAAGTTGACACTTAACTGACTGAGCCACATAGACTACCCAAAGATCAGAAAACCTGATATTGTTAGGATGGCAATATTCCCCAGATTCATCTATGAAGTCAATGTAATTCTCAGCAGAATTCCAGCTTGCTTCTTAGACAAGCTGATTCTAAAATTCACACAGTCAGAATAAGGAAACAGTCCTGAAAAAAAAAAAAAAGAACAAAATTGGAGGACTCATACTTCTTGATTTCAAAACTTATTATAAAGTAATAGTAATCAAGACAGTGTGGTACTGGCATAGTGCTAGACATGTAGATCAATGGGCTAGAACTGAAAGTCCAGAAATAAATCCACCTTGACAAGGGTGCCAAGACCCTTCACTAGGGGAAAGAATAATCTTTCCAAAAAATGGTACTGAGACAATTGGATATCCATAGGCGAAAGAATGAAGTTGGCCCCTATCTCACACCATGTACAAAAATTGACTCAAAAGAGATCAAAGACTTAAGTGTAAGAGATAAGACTGTAAAACTCTTAGAAGAAAACATAGGAGTAAGTCTTCCTGATCTTGAATTTGACAACAGAATCTTATGTATGACACCAAAAGCATGAGCCACAAAAGAAGTAATAGATAAATGGGATTTTTGTCAAAATTCAAATATTTTGTACTTCAAAAAACACTATCAAAAAAGTGAAGGGACGGGGCACCTGGGTGGCTCAGTTGGTTAAGCGACTGCCTTCGGCTCAGGTCATGATCCCGGAGACCCGGGATCGAGCCCCACATTGGGCTCCCTGCTCGGCGGGAGGCCTGCTTCTCCCTCTCTCACTCCCCCTGCTTGTGTTCCCTCTCTGGCTGTGTTTCTCTCTGTCAAATAAATAAAATCTTAGAAAAAAAAAGTGAAAGGACAACATACAGAGTAGAAAAAATTGCAAATCATGTACCTAGAATCTAGATATCAAGATCTAGAGTATATAAGACCTCTTATCTAGATAGCTCTGTAGTATCTAGACTATATAAAGGCCCCTTATAACTCAATCTTACAAAAACAAATAACCCATTTAAAAAATTGGCAGAGTATTTGAACAGACATTTCTCCAAAGATGTACAAGTGGCTATGAAGCACATGAGAAGATGCTCAACATCATTAGTCATCAGGAAAATGGACGTGAAAACCACAGTAATGCTACTTCACATCCACTAGGATAGCTCAGTTCTGTAAGCCTGCTTCTTAATTCTGCATTTGTCTCCTCATGACTGTTTATTGTATGGCTAAAAGATACAACAAAGTAAATTGCAAAATTAACAAAGAGAAGGGGAAAAGAAACCTAAGACTGGGACCCAAGAAGAAGCACAGCCTCCCGGGGGGATTGTCTATGAAAAGGCGATCTGCCCCCCAATTTATATGGGATAAGGTCCAACTCCAGGCAGGCCCCAGGGGTGTGGTTTCAAACAGGATGGAGATGAGGGTGTGGTAGAACTGTAGCCAGATGGTTGTAAGCCGCCAACTCTGTCCCTCCCATGGTTACGGCTTCCAGAACACAGCACTCCTTGTCTCTCAAACCCTTGACAGAAGTGGAGTTCAGGCTGTCTTCTGATGTTCTTTGGTTGTCATTCTATCACAGGCAGCATGTAGGCTCAACAGGATTATAAAAGTGTAACCCCAAGTTCACAAGTTAAGAGAAGAATCTGCTTATTGGGTGGTTGCCATCATTGGCTTGGATGTGTCCTTCTGGCTTTCCGTGTCTTGTTCTTTCTCTTGCTTCAGAGGCTTTCTTAGAGGTCTAGTCTTTCCCATTTATTCCCTAGTTGCTTAGAAATCTATCCTTTTACCCGTCCAGGTACATCTCTCATAATTTTGTAAATATTAATTAACCTTTGTGTTAAAAGTTTCCCGAATGTTTGGGTATTTTATCTTATTTAATCATCAGTGTGACACTGTGACTAGGTGACATTACCATCCTTTGAACACTGAGGAAACAAAAATGTTGAAGGGTTGAGCAATTTGTTGAGTAGCCCACAGCCAGCAACTGGTGCCCATACCTGGGTTCTCCGGGCTTCCTTCTCACCCATGGCTCCTTTCTTCAACCCCAGACAGTAGGGTTTCCCTTAACCCTACTTTCTTGGGGAAGAGAGTGATCTGATATAAAAAATTCACCTAGACAAAAATAATGCTTTGTACATTCTCCCTAAACATCCAGTTCTGATTTGGATCATTCACCGGAGCTCCTTTCTAACTTCCTTCACAAGTTAGTGAAGACAGAGCGAGTCCTGGGAAGGGCCAGAGGCCACTCGTTGGTGAGCTCACAGTAACTCAAGATTAAGGTCAGTCCTGCAAACCCTAGATAAATTCTGGAATCCCTCTTACCTTCAGAGGCTCCTCCAGATTGGCTTCAGAAAGGGCCCCTGCACTCACGTAGGGTGTAGATTCCTGCCTTGTGATGGGTTAAAAATTGGACCATCCTCTGTGGGCATGTGGTGGTGGGAAGGAGGGCATGGGTATGTCTTATGCAGAGCTCTAATGACCCTGAGCACATTGTGACACTCCTTAGCACCCAGCACAAGTTAGTACCCAGCAGATACTCAATAAATGTTTTTTAATTTAATCACATGGTAACCAATATTTGTCTGGTTTTCCCCCCTCCAGGAAGCCTCTTTTACACATGAAACACACTTAACTGAAATTCCTCCCTCTCTCCCTCCCTTCCATTCCATTCACTTCTTCCTTCCTTTCTTTCTTACCTCCTATATGTTCACTTATGTAGAATGTTAACATTTTTAGAGGGTCTCCCAAGTCTTCTCAAGCCCTACAGAGAGAAGAGCAAAATATAAACAGATAATGAGCTTCTCCAAAATAATCTCATTTGAGTTCTATGGTTCACCACTTTTACCCACAATGCATATCAAATATAAATTATCATTAATTCATTCCACCCCAAATCCTAGTGTTTGCTGTATTTTATTTTTCTACTTCCTGTGTTAAGAGGCTATTACATGTAGTCCTTCACTCCCACCTCTGGAGGGAGAAAAAAAAATCCTTTTGTTTTCTCTGGGTGGCCTGTAGGGTTCCTGTGCAGATGTTCAGGGAGCTGGATTCCAGCATCTGTGATTTTGACAGGATCATTTAGGAAGCTGTTACATTCTGTAAGCTGCCACCTGGCTACTCCCCCCACTTTCATTACTCCCCCACTTGCCGGTTCAATTCTATTGTTTAAACAAACTCTGCCAGTTTCTGATTATGTAGTTTCTTAGTAATAAGTATCAACTGCCTAATATCCACGAAAGATTTCAAAATTATTTAGACCATATGTATATCAATAATTCTTTTCTCACTTCTCTTCTCTCTCAAAGTCTCAATTCAGGGATTTGAAGGACATCAAAAGAGTGAAATTTAGCAATTAGCTCTTAAGAAAATGATACCTAATCTCTTAAGCCCCAAGTTTTCTTTAAACCATTAACCCAAAGTTTTCAATACAGAATGCAATAGCATAGCCCTTCTTTGGAAGGAGACAACATGAAAGTGACATAAACGGAATTCTCAGGCTCATGTAGGCCAGATAGCCCTTATAGCAAGTGATGGAGAAATCAAATCACTGGTTTGAAAATGCAACTCTTGATATGATACTTATGTTCAGGGAATAAGTATTGGAAAATTAAAATTTACCAACCTGGTTGAAAGTGACCATACATTTATAAATGGTAAATGATGATTCTGGAGGACCGAAGGAAGGAAACCAGTAGGAGAAAAAAGAATGATAATTGACAAACTGGAGTGGAGTCCACTAGCTTAAAAGGTCCCCTGGGGAGGGATTTTTTTAAAGACAAAGAAGTCTAAGAGAATTGCTTGTTTCATAAAAAAATAATATGGTTTTAATAACGTAGAAATAACAAGAAAAAAGATCTTGATCCATGAGAAAGTGGGGAAGGGTAGAAAGAAATTAACTTGGTAGGGTCAAAGGTTGCTTTAAAATGATCTCAGAAGTGGATGTTTGCCAGGAAACCAGTGAAAAAGATGGTCAAAAATTGAAATAATTTTCTGAGAAAACCTGAAGAGCTAAAGCAGGAAATGAAATGCAACTAGCATAAGATACAAAGAGAAACAGAAAAAATTATGTAAATATATAAGCCAGAAATGAGAGATAAAGAAAAATATTACCCTTCATAAATGAAAACAGCTAATAAAACTTAAGTTCTAAAGTTTTAAAACTTTAAATTATGAAAGTAGGGGCGCCTGGGTGGCTCAGTTGTTAAGTGTCTGCCTTCAGCTCAGGTCATGATCCTGGAGACCCGGGATGGAGTCCCACTTAGGGCTCCTGGCTCAGCAGGAAGCCTGCTTCTCCCTCTCTCACTCCCCCTGCTTGTGTTCCCTCTCTAGCTGTGTTTCTCTGTCAATACAATAAAATAAAATCCTCTAAAAAATAATAAAATAAAATCTTCTAAAAAATAATAAAAGTATGCAACTAGTAGCTCAAGTTTTAATCCCTCCATTCACATACAACTGTTTTATATGTGTTTTTGAAACATTTTGGTACACTTTCTTCTACACCTGAGCTATAGAATACTTGAAATGTGGCTGGTTCAAACTGAGATGTGCTATGTCAAATACACACTGGGTTTTGAAGATTTAGTAAAAACCGATCTCATTAATAATAGTTTTTATATTGATTACATGTTGAAATTGTGACATTTTGGATAATTGTAAGTATATACCATTAGAATTACTTTTACATAAGTACACAAGTGGATTACATGTCATTTCTATTGGACAGTGCTGTTCTATTCTTTATTTTCTATATATAACAATTATGAAGACTTTGTTAACTTAGAATCATCTGAAGTTAATTAAAATAAGAATCAAAATTTCATAAGTAGAGTGTGATTTTTATCATGAGAATATAATACAAATATACAGATAATTTTATTATAAATCTTTAAAATAAAGGTTAAGTTCTCCTTGCAATTATACACTAAATCTTAGAAGAAAATGTCAATAAATAAATTGATGGGGGAAGGAATTGTGGGATGATTTTTCCAAAGAAAATGAAAGATAGCTTAATATTACATCTTTCACTCTACATTTATTTTGTAGCACAATTATAAAGAGGACCAATTGTGCAAAGATGTTTGAAGAGTTCATCAATTTCCTGAATTGCCTCTCATAATACTTTAATAGATTATTTTCTTTTGCTTGGTCCCTTTTGTCATCATTCTTGTTCATTTTCTCTTTTATTTTTTTTAATTGATAGAATTCTCAAGATCCTTATTTGCTGTTGATTTGTATGGCTATCCAAACGCCCTCTCCTTATTTTGTTAAATCTTGCAACTATGGAGGCTTGGATTATGCACATGTAGGCAATGAGACCCCTGTGTATATTTATGTTGCTGGGGCAGCACTGTAAGGTCTATGCCTTACCTGTCATTGAATACTGCATCAGTTATTCCCCAGTATCTTTTGGAGTGCTTGATAAGTGTCATCAGAAGTGAATGACTATGTAATAGTCTATCTTATAGGCCAACCACAATCTATAAGTTATTGAATCATTCCCTTAGTTTGGATATTTATGGTTTTTTTCTCCCTTTTTTGGCTGTTATTATAAAATTGCACTAAATAATATCTTTGAACACAAATCTTCATTACATTCCTGGTGGATAACTAGAGGTGTAATTGTGAGATAAAAAAAGTGGATAATTTTATGCAAATTGCCAAATAGTTTTTTTGACTATTGATAGTAATTAATAGTCTTACCAGTAGCATATAAGTGTACCTAGAATCACCCTTTGCCAACATTGAAAATTCTAAAAAATTATTTTTGTTATGCTAATATGTGAAAATAATAGCGATTTATTTGAATTTATTTGGTAAAATGTTTATTAACAATACTTTATTTTCTATAAATTCTCTGTTCATGTTATGTTTTCATTTATCTATCATGGATTTTTTGACTTCATTTATTTGCAAGAGGTTTTTTTTTTTTTTAATTTTATTTTTTTGACAGAGAGAAACACAGCGAGAGAGGGAACACAAGCAGGGGGAGTGAGAGAGGGAGAAGCAGGCTTCCCACCGAGCAGGGAGCCCGATGTGGGGCTCGATCCCGGGTCTCCGGGATCATGACCTGAGCCGAAGGCAGTTGCTTAGCCAACTGAGCCACCCAGGCGCCCCAAGAGGTTTTTTTTATATTAAAGATACGAACTCCTTGTTTAGTGTATTTGAAGCAACTTAGGTTTTTATTTCTTTTTATTTATTATTGTTAAATATTTTAACATATAGAAGTGGAGAATATTTATTTTTTTTACTCACCACCAGTTTTTTTACTCACCACCAGTTTTAAAATGTTAAATTTTGTCATATTTGAGAAGGAGTACAAAAATAATGGAATCCTCTGGGGAACTCCAAAGCTAGTTGCCTCCCCTTCAGCTCTCCTCAACCCCTACCCTCACCTCAAGAGCCAGTTATTTTTCTGCTTCTGATAGTCGTTTCCCTTTTACTTTTAAAGATTTATTTATTTACTTACTTGAAAGAGAGAGTGCGCAAGAGAGCCTGAAACTTTAAGCAGACTCCTCACTGAGCGTGGAGCCTGCCTCAGGGCTGGATCTCACAATCTAAGAGATCCTGAAACCGAGAATCAGAGGTTTAACCCACTGAGCCACTCAGGCTCCCGTGATTGTCATTTCTATGTATGTTTTTATATTCACTACACACTTATGTGACCATATATTACACAGAGTATTGTTTTTCATGTTTTAAGAATGTGTTATAAATGTGTCTGTCATACCTTATGTTATTTAAGAGGTGGTTGTTTCTTTTCCTTTTGTGATCCAAGGTAATTTTTTGGGTTAATCCGTGGTAATCCACTTTAACTGCTGTAGATATTTAATCAAAAGATTCATTCTTCTGTTTAAGTTTTTCCTTTTGCTATAACAGTTAATGCAAAGAATTTAGAAGCAAGCTTTCTGGTGCACTTGTGCTACACTTTTTTCTAAAGTTTATATAAGTAAAAGGAGAATTTCTGTCCTAAAGAATGCGTATGCTTAATTTTACTTTTAATTTTAATCCATAGTGGGATGTACCAATTTACATTCTTACTAGTAGTTTATGAGAGCTCTTGTTTTTTTTTTTTGCATTTTTGAGAATATTTGGTACTGACAAGCTTTAATTTTTAAAAACAACTTCCATTTTCCTGATTCTAGTGACGTTGAGCATCATTTCTTAAGTATATTAGCCAGTTGGGTTTCTCCTGTATATTGCTTATTTGTACCTTTTGACCATTTTCTATTGGATTATTCTTTCTTATTGAAATAAATAAGCATTCATATTTTTTGGACATTAATCTTTTGTTGATTATATACATTGAAAATACAGTCTCTCAGTCTATGACTTACCTTTTCACTTTGTTTTTATATTTGTAACACTGCAGAAATCCAGAAAAACCCATTTAGTCAAATCAATCCATATTTTCATTTAAAGCTAGTGCTTTTTTGCTTGCTTAAGAAAATCTCTACCCTAAGATCATGAAGATAGCCTCTCAAAATTTTTTCCATTTTGTATTTAAGTCATGTGGTTGGTAGGATGAGGGAGATCAAATTTTGTAGGTAAACTGTCGTATTAGGATTATTTATTAAATATCCCATCTTTTTCTTTTTTTATTTGACAGAGAGACACACAGTGAGAGAGGGAACACAAGCAGGGGGAGTGGGAGAAGGAGAAGCAGACCTCCCACTGAGCAGGGAGTCCGATGTGGGGCTCGATCCTAGAACTCTGGGATCATGACCTGAACTGAAGGCAGACACTTAACGACTGAGCCACCCAGGCACCCCAATATCCCATCTTTCAAAAAAAAGCTCCATTGGTTCTTTTTTTAAGGTCATGTGTCTCATACTTGAAGTCTTAATTGATATGAAAGTCTGCTTCTGAACTCTCTATTTGGTTCCATCGGCTTATTTGCTCATCCCTTACTAATACACTCTGTCAATAATTGTACTCTATCTTGATCTCTGATAAGGCAAGTCTATTTCTCACTTGGTCTACTTCAGCAGTGTCTTGGCTATTTTTAGGCCTTTTCCCTTCCATGTAACTATTAGGATCAAATAAATATCTGAATGGATTCCTATTCCTTTTATGGATTTATATAGAGAGAATTGATGCTTTGGATATTGATATATAATTAGTGAATATTGAATATTCCATTCATGGACATGTTGTATTTCTTTTATATGATATGTGTTAGCTTTCTAGGCACCTACAGATTTCATTGACTTTGTGAATGAAATTTCTTCTCTTAAGTTTTCTAACTGTTTATTATTTATAGACATCTCTTGACTTTTTAATACCTTTATTAAGATGCAATTCGCATATCATACAATTCATCTACTGAAAGTATACAATTCAATGGTTTTTGGTATATTCAAAGATATGAGAAATAAAGATATGGTCTTGGGAAATAAATCTAGAGTGTTTGGAGTTTAGCTTATGAAAATTCTTGTGATGACTTGCAGCACAGACCAGAGTAAGAAAGCCAGACTCTCAGGCAGAAGGTCTTTCCTACAGTCAAAGTGAGTAATAGTGAAGACTCTTCATTTGTTCCTTATTAATTTTAAGATGGAGTCCAACCAATTAACTCACCCTGATTGACCAGGGCTGACTTGATCTTCCCTCTCCTTCTCCAGCCTCATTTTTCCCCTTCCCCTCTCATCTCCAGCCTCCCTGGCCTCTTTTAGTTTTGTGAACCTGCTATGTTCCTTTTGATCAAATGGTTTGAATAAATTATGCCATTACTGGGTAACTCTCTCTTCTCTCAGCCTGCAACATTCATTTTTTTAATCAACTTCTACTCAGGCTTCATGTCTCAATCCTTAATTGCGTTCTTCTCTTTCAGAGCACTCATTTCAATTTACAGTCATATATTCATTAGTGTTTTCTTGAGCAACATCTGTCTCTCTTACCAGCCTGTAAATTCCATTGCTGGGGCAAGGACATTCAGTGTCTGTTTCTGCTTGCCTCGTTCCCAACACAGAGCCTGGCACAGAATAGGCCCTTAAGCATGGAGCACTGGGTGTGGGGAATGGGCAATGAATCTTGGAACACTGAAAAAAAAACAATTTAAGTAACAATAAAAATTAAAAGAAAAGAATAGGCCCTTAATGCATATGTGTTAAACACATACATTTAAAAAATGAACTTTCTGAATTAAGGAAGGTGAAGTCAGTAGGAACAAAATGGATAAGAAGAAAAGGAGATGGGCACATTTTTTAGAAAAAGGACTGACTTGACTTGGGCATTGACTAAATAGGATGAGAGAGGTAGAAAAATTAGGAATAATTCTTAAGTTTAACACTTCAGTGATTAATTAAGACAGAAGTTGTGTTATTAATAAAAACACGGAAGCCCGAAAGAGGATGAAATTAATTTTAGATATATCAAATCACTATCAAGACCCAGAGGAAGACAATATCCAAGAGGCAATTTCAGGTATATGGGAATTACTATTTTGGGCATGTTTTCAGAATGAAACAAACACCCATCTGAGAGAGTGGAAGAAATAAACAAGGAGAAGAGAATAGACAGGGTAGCAGGAGCCCTGGGAGTTAGATCCTGACCAATGTCTATATCAAGAAACCAGTACAAGGAAAAGGACTTGACAAAGGGGACACAGGAACAGGTGGAGAGATGGGGACGTGAGGTTGTGCACTGCCATTGAAGGCATGGGAGGAGTGAATCCCACCGAGTGGTACATCCATACTGCTGAGGAAGAGTGAGGACTGAAAATTAGCCATTGATCTTCAGGTAAAAACCTGGTTACCTTTGGGAGTCAAGTTTTCCTAGAGCACAAGGTAAGGCAAGATACTGATTTTAGGAAAAGTAGAGACTGCTTGTATAGATCAGTCATTTAGGAAGTGTAGCAATGGAAAGAAAATAAAAATAAGATTGTAAACAGTGTAAGAAACATTAAGGAACATTTCTCAAATTATTAGGAGTCTGAACATGTTCAAAAGCAGAGGAGAAGAGGTCTGTGGAGAGAAACTAAGGGGGCTGCTAGTGGGGTCAGCCATGCTATTGAGGAAGAGAGGAGGGATTGGGAAGAAGTGACCAAATAGGTGGTATGGTTACTTTGAGCAAAAGAGGACAATCTTTCTGGAAGGAGCAAAGTCTTGAGGTGGAGGATATCACACTCAGTTGGATAGGAGATTATCATTTCTTGTCAAGACTGTTGAAGATATTGGAGTCAGGGTGAACTGAGTGCTCGAAGGATGTGGGCAGCAGAGAATAGGTGTTCCCAGTATTCTCCAGATGCACAAGCTCAGACTAAGAAAAACAAAAAATGGGATATTGCCCTAGAGCAAGCTGCCTGTTATCCAGGCCAGTAGTGACACAGCCTTTTAAAAATGCTTCAGAAACCATGAGACCCCAACTCAGGGAAAGAAAAGAAAAGAGGAAAAGGCATCCAGAGGGGCTGAGGCTGACATACAGCAGCAGTCGCAGTGCATTCTGGGATTGTGCTCACATCTGGCTCCACACAGGGCCTGCCTCTGCCCAGCCCCCTCTAGGGACTGTGGGAAAGGGCTCTTTCCTGTGCACACAGGTGGAGGAGACCATACTTCCAGTCCCCAGCCCTGTCTCTGGCCCAGCCCAGCTGCCAATACCCTTCCTTTCCGCCATGAACTCTAATGCATAATCAGGCATAGAGCAGCTCAGAGTCAGTAATGAAAATCTCTTACATTTCCTCTCAACAATTTCAAAAGGGTTTTCCCAAAATATGACCTCATTTCATTCTCATGGCACCTTGGCATTATTGCCCTCAATCTGAAGGTGCCCATCATTAAATGTCTTGAGTAAGGTCATGCAGCTAACATGTATGGAACCCTTTTTATTTGAAAACCCTGGCTCTTTCAACCACCCATGTGTCTACACCTGATTGATCCGCTTTAGTGGTGAGGAGGTAGGTTCTAGAAATTGGGAAGCAAGAATGAGAAAAAAAGAAAGAAAAAAAGAGAGAGAGATAGATGACAATTCCGCATGGCAAAAACCCTGCATTTATCACTCAGCTGGAACTTGCCAGAGACAGTCAACTCCTTCTGTGGGTCAGGAAGCCACTCATTTCTGCTGGAGGGAACAAATGACACCTATAAATTTAAGATCTTCTCATGGAAATAAAAGGCTTAGTGAGTTCTTAGAAGCAGTAGAGCAGGGCAATTTATGTGTATATTTGGAGGCCATGGCAGTGGTTGGGACACGGATGAGAGGCAGAAACATTGAAAACTATGCTTGTCAACATCAGGCAAACCCCATTACCTGAAGCACAAGGGAGAAATGGCCTGCTTCCCTCTCCTTCACCTTGGATACGTGTAGTCCACTCCCTGGTGAAGGGCACTGACGGGACGTGTGACACCGAGCAAGCTTGGGCTTCCTTTCCTGGAAAACAATGAGCTTGCACTAGATGAGTCCCAAGATCTGACTAACTTGAATATCTCTGAGTCTATGGTTCTTGGAAAGATGGAAATCATGACAGCAGGAGGAGAAAAGTTTCTTCACCTGGTCTTCCTGTTCAAGACTTCCTGTTCAGGGTTTTTGGATTTCCCTCAAGGGCATTGAAATCATTAATGAGCCAATGAAATGTCATTTTCTAGGTAGTGGGCTGTGCCTTGTGCTATTTGTAGAACTAACGAACTAATTAACAGACCAATTAACTAACTAATCAACTCATTGACTGACTGACTGACTGACACATACCTGAGCAGCAGCCAGAGATCCGGGAAGGAGCCACTGTGAGCATTCCCTGCTGTGGAAAACAGTGTGTGGTGCTGAGGCCTCCCCTTAGCAGGCCTAGCACTGCCTCCCATAGCCCCCAAATGTGGACAACAGGCCTTAAGTGGCCTCCTGGACTGGCCCTTCAGCCAGGCCACTGGGCCTTGGACTCTTCATTTCCAAGTATGAGTTTTGTCTAACGCTAGAGAGACCGGACAGCAGCTTTAGGTTGTTTCCCAACAGCAGCCTGGTACCGTGCCTGGTGCTCCTCAGCTCACCGGGCACTGGTGATTTTGGTTTCACGAGGCCTTGCCAAGTGTGGAGAGGCCCCGTTTGCACTTTCTGTCACGTGCCCCGGTGACTCAAGCCCTTTCTGGTTCATGCTTGTTGGAGTATGGGAACCAGGGAGGAAAGGTGAGAAAAGCCTTTGCAGTCGTAGCTCTCAGGGAGGGCCTGGGGTTGAGTAACTGCTGTTCCACAGGTTGCCCTGGACCTTCTTAATGTGAGCATGATAAAGTCCTCGTGGGGCAGCAGGACTGCTATTTCCAGGGCAGGTTTCTAGAGCCCTGTCTCCAGGAGCAGCCAGCCAAAATCATCTGAGAGGGGAAAAAAAAGTCTACATTTCACCACTTCCTTTAGGGAAAGAGTTTGGTATTTAACCACCTCATCACCAGAGGTATTTGTTTTGGGGCTACTTAACCTGAATCCACCCTGCCACGTTTTAGTGCGAGTCCTCTTATTCTGGGAGACTGAGTGGAAAATTCATTCCGGGACAGGAGGGATGTCTAAGCAACCGTAAGGGAACATGCTTATGCCGGCTTTATCTTCTCTTCCCTGCCAATCTAGAGCCCTCTGTCCTTTTACACTTGATTTCAAAGGATCCCCACCCCCACCCCCACCATCGGGAATCTTTCGCTGTGTTTCCACGGAAGAGACCGG
>PITA01024803.1:0-25589 GCA_004023965.1 Spilogale gracilis | reverse complement strand
GCAGATTTGGTCACAGGCTGGTTCGCAGACGTGCAGTGGAGAAAGAAGTGTATGAATTAGAACTTGGCATAAATATGAGCACTCTGGATTTAGTGGCCCTGGGTGTGGGCCGCACAGTGGGTGCTGGTGTGTATTTCCTGGCTAATGAGGTGGCCCGCAATCAAGCAGGACCGTCCATTGTGATCTGTTTTTTGGTGGCTGGCCTAACTTCATTGTTGGCTGGGTTGTGCTATGCAGAGTTCAGTGCCCGGGTTCCCCATTCTGGCTCGGCATATCTCTACACTTATGTCACCATAGGTGAACTCTGGGCTTTCATCACTGGCTGGAATCTCATCCTCTCCTTTGCTGTTGATGCATTCATTTTGATCCAGTCCTGGATCTTACCTTTTGACATCTTGTTAGGGAA
Organism: Spilogale gracilis; assembly: GCA_004023965.1. Lineage (NCBI taxonomy): Eukaryota > Metazoa > Chordata > Mammalia > Carnivora > Mephitidae > Spilogale > Spilogale gracilis. Next base: position 25,183 of record PITA01024803.1, on the reverse strand, counting down.
CAAGATCTCTGAGACTCTGCATGAGAAGAATTCACAGTATGTTCCCCAAGTCATTGCAGACAATCTAGGCCTCTTGTTCCTCATCTTTATGTTTTTGTTCAACGAACTGCATTATACGAGTTGGCCTGTGTACGTCCGAGTTTCTGAAGTGTTTACATTGGTGAAGATTTTGGTTCTGAGTTTTGTCATCATTTCTGGCTTTGTTAAGGGGGACCTGCACAACTGGAAGCTCACAGAAGAGGACTACATACAGGCAGGACTCAATGCTACCTCTAGCTTGGGCCCCATGGGCTCTGGAGGATTTGTCCCTTTTGGCTTTGAGGGGATTCTCCGTGGATCAGCTACCTGTTTCTATGCATTTATAGGGTTCAGCGTTATTGTTACCAGAGTCAAAGAATCACAGAATCCCCAGCGTTCGATCCCCATGGGCATTGTGATGTCACTGCTCATCTGCTTTTCGGTGTATCTTGGTGTCTCTGCAGCACTTACACTCATCATTCCTTACTACCAGCTTCGACCTGGGAGCACCTTGCCTGAGGCATTTCTCCATATTGGCTGGGCCCCTGCCTACTATGTTGTAGCTTTTACAATTTTGTCTACTATTTATTTCAACCACTGTTATGGATATATGTTCCCCATACAAAGGGTGATACATATGATGGCAGAGGACAACCTTCTGTTCCCTTTTCTTGCCAGGATCCATACTGACATGTATGCCATTATCGTGTCCACTGCGATCTTTACCATTATTATAGCAATTATGGCATTCTTCTTTAGACTCACTGATCTTCTTAACCTCAGGTCAGCTGGGACCCTGATATCTTATTCCCTGGTAGCTCTTTGTGTTCTCATCATCAGGTATCAGCCTGAGAGGAGGAAGGAGGAAAATGAAGAGTTGCAGGGGGAGAATGGGAGAAACGAACCAGAGGTTCAGGAGAATAGAGTTGCAGCAGAGAAGCTGACTCTAAGGAGACTATTTTTTCCAGGCAGTCCCACCCCCACTGCACTCTCTGGCCGGGTTGTCTATGTTTGCTCCTCACTGCTTGCTCTGCTGCTGACTCTCCTCTGCCTGGTGCTGGCTCACTGGCCAGGTGTGCTTTCTGGGGACCCAGTGCCAATCACAGTGGTTGTGCTACTCCTGGTGCTCATCACTGGGATCACTGGGATCATCTGGAGACAGCCACAGAGCTCCACTGCCCTTCCCTTTAAGGTCCCTGCTCTGCCTCTCCTTCCCCTCCTGAGCATCTTTGTGAATGTTTGCCTTATGATGCAGATGACAGGTGACACTTGGCTGAGTTTCGGTGTCTGGATGCTGATTGGGTTTGCTATCTACTTTGGCTATGGGATCCAGCAAAGCCTGGCAGCTTAACCCCACTTAAGGGCCCAAACTCTAGACCTTGAACTTGAAAATCCAGTACATATTTGGCTTGACATCATCACAGCTGAATGCAGTCTTGTCCCATACACAATATGGGGAGTACTCATGAGGACATGGAAATATGGGCTCCTATGATACTGGTGTGGGAACACTAACAGGGCTTTGTATTTATGGTAAAGGATGTGTCTTTGCTCTCCTTCCCCCTTTTCTTTTACTTTCTATTTTTTCATAGTGTCTATAGTTGCTTACTGGCTTTTATAAAATTAATATTAAAAGAAACTTGAAAAAAGTGTCTTCTTTTTCTTTGGTTAAATATCCACTATGGAAGGCAGTGCCTGGGTGGCTTAGTCAGTAGAGCATGACTGTTGCTCTCAGACCGGTGAGTTTGAGCTCCTCACTGGCTGTAGAGATCACTTAAGAAAATATCCAGTAGGAGAGAAAAGATGGCGGAAGGCCAGGTCACCGCATTTCAGGGAGTCCCCTGATGTGAGCTCAATTCCTGCAAAAAACACTACAGGAACACTGTGAGCACCCATGAAATCAGCCTGAAATGTGATATTTCACACTTCTGGATCACCACGGGAGACAAAAACCATTGGCAAAGAGGTAGAGAGAAGTGAGAGAGATAGGAGGGTTACCCACAGAGACAAGTGGCGGTGGGTGTAGGAAGCCCGCAGAGACGACCCATTGAAAGGAAATACCCCAGCACGAAAGTGCTCTGTGTTTGGGGAACAACAGCAGATTATGGTCTGATTCAAAGCAAGCAGAAATGGAGTGCCTGAGGGGCAGCCTGGGAATCAGGATTACAGTTCTGTGGAGAGAAAGGGTGCCTCCGTGCAGAGTGAGGCAACTCTGCAGAGCCAGAACAGGGCAGAGGGGGGGGGGGGCGGTGTCTATTTTAAGGCCCCTGCAGCTGTGGAATAGGGAATCTGCAGAGAGAAAGAGTGACTGGAGCCGTGCAAGGGAACACGAGGGAACCAGCAGCGTGGAGTCTATTTTTCCGCCGCTTTTTTTTTTTCCTCTTCCCTCTGCTGCTTTTCTCTCCCGCTTCTCTCCACCACATGGCACGGACCCCCCAGGGAAGGCGATTTTGCAGACTTGAGATGGAGGTCTGGGGCCACAGGACGTCAGTCCCCCCTGCCTGTCGGTCGCACAGGCTCCCTGGGCAGAGACAAGGTCGCGTGACCCAAAATCAGTTGTGGTTTTGTGGCACGGGAGTGAAATGACAAGCTGGGGCTATGGACAGAAATCAAACTAGGGTCTGTGCCTGCCTGGCTGTGACAGTCGGTCAAGTGTGAGGCTGTGTGCCCGCCCCCCATCATCCAGAGGGTTGCTAAATAGGGGCTCTCTCTGGGAAGGAGGTCTGGGCACAGACATCTTGCTCCTATCTGACTTTCTCAAAAGCTGAAAAAGGCCTTAAAAGAACAAACCCCTCCAGAGAACTGAACCCTGACAACCTGGCTACAATAGACTCCAGTCCCTAGGAAGGGGGCAGAGAGATGTAGCCCAGGTAGGAGGGACTGAAAACAGTTGGCAGGCCCCGCCCCCAGAAGGCAAGCCAGAAAAGCACAGGAGGACAACAACCAAACTGTAAAACCCCAACATGGGGGGGGGGGGGAGGCAATTTATTAAACTCCTGGTGCTGCCCTAAAAGCTGTATACTTTATTGATACAGTTTTTCATCTTATTTGCTTTTTTAACTTTTTTCTATTTTTCCTTTTAATGTTTCCACTTTAAACTTAAAAATTCATTTTCATGGTTTTTGTTCTTTTAATTTTTAACCCACTTTTTATCACAATGTGATACTCAATACAAAACTTCATAACATTTTTTTACCTTGAAATTTTTTCAAACTCATTCCTGTATTTTCTGTTCTTGTTGTTTTTGTTGCCTCTTGTTTGCTTTTTTGTTTTATCTGTTTTTTCCCTTTCTTCTCTCTTCTTTCCTTTATTTTTTCTTTTACATATACATATAGTTATAAGCTTCAAGGAAATCTTATACCCCTATTCAATACTACCACTATATACAACCAGTTCCAACCTCCCGATGTCTTTAGACAGTGGGCTCCTTCAACAATAATAACAAGACAAACTCAGGAGGATCTGAAACTCATTCCTTACCCACAAGGAGTGTCTGCCCTCACCTTCCCACTCTAGTCTGTCAGTGTTTCTGTGTAATTGTTTTTGCTTTTGTATTATAAAAATACTGGTGTGGAGGGTTACTTAGGTTGGGCTTCGCATTTTGATCTCTTCATTTACTCTTGATAGCCTTTTTATTTACCCTGTAGTGGTATTATAAAATATAAATCCTACCACTCGGCCCCACTCTGGCAGGGATTTCTTTTCTTGCTTCCTTTCTCCCTTTCTCTTTATTCTTTATTCTTTCTTTTCGGTGGTGAATTAGGATTGCTCCAAAAACTTCCAGTGACCAATTCACCTGGATAGTGGCTTATAAATTTAGGTATACACTCCCTAAACTACTCCTCACCACAATGACTCAGAGGAGGAACATCCAACAGAAGAATAACCCTGAGACTGCAACCCCAGGCACAGAATTACTGGAAATGAATATAAACAATATGACAGAAATGGAATTCAGGGCAGCAATCATCCAAGCAATGGCTAATTTGGAAAAGAACATTAGTCTCATAATGGAAGCCATAATAGCAGAAGTGAAAGCTGAGGTTAGAAAGGCTATTAATGAGATGCAATCTAATTTAAATATGCTAACAGCTAGAGTCAGTGAAGCTGAAGATCGTATCAGTGATTTAGAATACAGATGGAGGATTAAGAAGGAGGAGCAAGAGAAGTCTTGGAGCAAACAGCTAAAACCCCATGAAAACAGAATAAGGGAAATAAATGATGCCAGAAAATGCTCCAATATCAGAATTATTGGAATCCTTGAAGGAGTTGAGAGAGAGAGAATCCTAGAGGATATTGTTGAACAAATCATGGATGAAAATTTCCTGAATATGGGAAATGAAACAAATGTTCATATCCTAGAGGCAGAGAGGACACCCACAAGATCAATGAGGCCAGAAAAACCTCCAGGCACATAATAGTAAAATCTCGAATCATAAAACCAAGAATGTGTCTTAAGGGCAGCTAGGGGAAAGTGATCCATTACGTATAGAGAGAGGACCATCAAAATAACGTCATAACTTTCCACAGAAACCTGGCAAGCCAGAAAGGGCTGGCAAGACATAATCAGGAAATTACATGACAAAAATATGCAACCAAGGATAATGTATCCAGCAAGGTTGACTTTCAGAATGGAAGGAGAAATAAAGAGCTTCCAGGACTGCCAAAGTCTAAAAGATTATGCAACCACCAAGCCAGCACTACAAGAAATATTGAGAGGGGTTCTATAAAAGAGATATGAACACAAGAGTGACACAGAACAGAAATCTACAGAGGTAATCTATAGAAACATGAACTCCATAGGCAACATGATGTCAATACAAACGTATCTCTCAATAATCACTTTCATGGGAATGGCCTAAATGCCCCTATAAAAAGGCACATGGTTTCAGACTGGATAAAATGACAGGACCCATTCATATGCTGTTTACAAGAGATACATTTTCACTCTAAAGACACTTCCAGATTGAAAGTGAGGGGATGGAGGACCATCTTTCATGCCAACGGACCCCAAAAGAAGGCCAGGGTAGTGATTCTCATATCAGACACATTGGATTTTAGTCTAAAGAGTGTAGTCAGAGACACAGAAGGACACTACATCATTCTCAAAAGGTCTATACACCAAGAAGATCTAACAATTGTAAATATTTATGCCCCCAACATGGGAGCAGCTAACTACATAAGCCAACCATTAAACAAAATAAAGAATCATATTGATACAAATACATTAATTGTAGGAGATCTTAACACACCACTCTCAGCAATGGAAAGATCATCTAAACAGAAAATCAACAAAGAATCAAGAGCCTTGGATGACACATTGGACCAGATAGATCTCATAGATATACTCAGAACATTTCACCCTAAACAGCAGAATACCCATTCTTCTGGAGTGCACATGGAACTTTCTCCAGAATAGACTACATACTAGGTCACAAATCAGGGCTCAACTGATACCAGAGGATCGAGATTATTCCCTGCATATTCTCTGACCACAATGCCGTGAAACTGGAACTCAACGAACATAAAAAGTTCAGAAGAAAATCAAACACTTGGTAGCTAAATGTGATCCTGCTCAAGAATCTGTGGATCAACCAGGAAATCAAAGAAGAACTGAAACACTTAATGGAAACCAATGAGAATGAAGATACATCAATCCATAACCTACGGGATACAGCAAAGGCAGTCCTAAGGGGGAAATTCATAGCCATCCAAGCCTCACTCAAAAAAATTGAAGGATCTGGAATACACCAACTCTCATTACACCTTAAAGAACTGGAACATCAACAAAAAATTAAGCCAACCCCTCACACAAGATGGGAAATAATTAGGATTAGAGCAGAGATGAATGAATCAGAAACTAGAGATACAGTAGAACACATCAATGAAACCAGAAGCTGGTTCCTTGAAAGAATCAATAAGATCAATAAAGCATTGGCCAAACAAATCCAAAAGAAAAGGGAGAAGCCCAAATTAATAAAATTACAAATGAAACGGGAGAGATCACGACTAATACCAAGGAAATAAAAACAATCATCAGAAATTACTCTCAACAATTATATGCCAATGAGTTTAACAACCTAGACGTGACAGACACATTCCTAGAAACCTATAAACTTCCAAGACTGAAATAGGAAGACATTGACTATTTGAATAGACCTATATCTAGTAATGAGATTGAAGCAGTGATCAAAAACCTCCCCCAAAACAAGAGTCCAGGACCAGACAGATTCCCTGGGGAATTCTACCAAACATTCCAAGAAGAAATAACATCTATTCTCCTGAAGCTCTTTCAAAAAATAGAAATGGAAGGAAAACTTCCAGACTCTTTCTATGAAGCCAGCATCACACTAATCCCCAAACCAGACAAAGACCCCATCAGAAAGGAGAACTTCAGACCAATATCGCTGATGAATATGAATGCCAAGATTCTCAACAAGATCCTTGCCAACAGGATCCAACAATACATTAAAAGATGATCCACCATGACCAGGTGGGTTTTATCCCAGGGATGCAAGGGTGGTTCAACACTCACAAATCAATCAGCGTGATAGAACAAATTAATAAGAGAAGAGAGAAGAACCACATGGTACTCTCAATTGGTGCAGAAAAGGCAACATAAGATTTCACAAAATACAACATCCATTCCTGATCAAAACCCTTCAAAGTATAGGGATAGAGGGAACATTTCTCAATGTCATAAAATCTATCTACGAAAAACCCATAGCAAATATCATTCTCAAGGGAGAAAAATTGACAGCCTTTCCTCTGAGATCGGGAATAAGACAAGGATGCCCACTCTCACCACTACTGTTCAACATAGTGTTAGAAGTCCTAGCAATAGCAATCAAACAACAGAAAGAAATAAAAGGTATTCAGCTTGGCAAAGAAGAAGTCAAACTCTCTCTTTGCAGATGACATGATACTCTATGTAGAAAACCAAAAAGACTCTACCCCCAAACGACCAGAATTCATCCAATTCGGTAGTGTGGCAGGATACAAAATCAACGCACAGAAATCAGTTGCATTCTTATACACTAACAATGAAAAAATAGAAAGGGAAATCAGAGAATTGATTCTGTTTACTATAGCACCAAAAACCATAAGATACTTAGGAATAAACCTAACCAAAGAAGTCAAGGATCTGTACTGGAGGAACTATAGAACACTCATGAAAGAAATTGAAGAAGACACAAAAAGATGGAAGACCATTTCATGCTCATGGATTGGAAGAATAAACATTGTCAAAATGTCTATACTGCCCAGAGCAATCTATACTTTCAATTCCGTTCTGATCAAAATTCCACCAACATTCTTCAAAGCATTGGAACAAACAATCCTAAAATTTGTATGGAACCAAAAAAGACCCCCCGAATTGCAAGGAATTGCTGAAGAAGAAAAATAAAGCTGGGGGCATCTCGTTACCTGACTTCAGGCTTTATTACAAAGCTATGATTACCAAGACAGCATGGTACTGGTACAAAAACAGAGAAATAGACCAATGGAACAGAGTAGAGAGTCCAGATATGGACCCAGAAATCTATGGGCAAATCATCTTTGGCAAAGGAGGAAAAAGGGCGCCTGGGTGGCTCAGTTGGTTAAGCAACTGCCTTCGGCTCAGGTCATGATCCTGGAGACCTGGGATTGAGTCCCACATCGGGCTCCCTGCCTGGCAGGAAGCCTGCTTCTCCCTCTCTCACTCCCCTTGCTTGTGTTCCCTCTCTGGCTGTGTTTCTCTCTGTCAAATAAATAAAAAATCTTTAAAAAAAAAAGGAGGAAAAATATCCAGTGGAAAAAAGACAGTTTCTTCAATAAATGGTGCTGGAAAAATTGGACAGATACACAGAGAAGAATGAAACTAGACCATTCTCTTACACCACACACAAAAAGCAAACTTGAAATGGTTGAAAGGCCTCAACGTGAGGCAGGAGTCCATCAAAATCCTGGAAAAGAACATAGGCAGTAACCTCTTTGACATTGGCCACAGCAACTTCTTTCAAGACATGTCTCCAAAGGCAAAGGAGATGAAAGCGAAAATGAACTTCTGGGACTATGTTAAAATAAATAGCTTCTGTACAGCAAAGGAAACAGTCAACAAAACAAAGAGGCAACCCACAGAATGGGAGAGGATATTTGCAAATGACACTACAGACAAAGGGCTGGTATCCCAGATCTATAAAGAACTACTCATACTCAACACCCAAAAAGAAGATGAACACATCAAAACATGGGCAAGAGACACAAAGAGGCACTTCTCCATAGAAGATATACAAATGGCTAACAGACACATGAAAAAATGTTCAGCGTCACTAGCTATCAGGGAAATTCAAATCAAAACCACACTTAGATACCACCTTACATCAGTCAGAATGGCCAAAATTAACAAGTCAGCAAACAACAAGCGTTGGAGAGGCTGAGGAGAAAGAGGGACTCTCTTACACTGTTGGTGGGAATGCAAGCTGGTACAGCCGCTTTGGAAAACACTGAGGAGATTCTGTTAAAAATTAAAAAATAGAGGTACCCTATGACCCTGCAATTGCACTACTGGGCATTTCCCCCAAAGATTCAGATGTAGTGAAAGAAGGGCCATATATACCCCAATGTTCATAGCAGCAATTGCCACAATCGCCAAACTGTAGAAAGAAGCCAAGGTGCCCATCAACAAATGAATGGATAAAGAAGATGTGGTACATATACGCCTCCATCAGAAAGGATGGATATCCAACTATTGTAGTAACATGGACTGGACTGGAAGAGATTATGCTGAGTGAAATAAGCCAAGTAGAGAAAGTCAAGTATCACATGGTTTCACTAACTTGCAGTGCATGAGGGATAATATAGAGGACAGTAGGAGAAGGAAAGTAAATGGGAAGTACAGTAATTCAGGGAGAGAAACGAAACAATAGAGACTTTGGATTCAGAAACAAACTGAGGGACTTAGAGGGAGGGGGTGGGGGGATGGGAGAGCCTGTTTGTGGGTACTGAGGGCACCTATTGTATGTAGCACTAGGGTGGGGCATGGACAATGAATATTGGAACACTGAAAAAAATAAAAATGAAAAAAAGAAAATATCTAGTAGCAGAATTACTGTCATATGATAGTGCTGTTTTTAGCTTTTTGAGGAATCCCCACACTGTTTTCTGTAATGCCTGCACCAACACATGAGGGTTCCTTTTTCTTTGTATCTTTGACAACACTTGTTAGTCTTGTGTTTTTAATTTCAGTGATCTTGACAGGTATAAAGTCACATCTGATTGCACTTTATAAGAGTTTAATAAATGTTTAATTTTTTTATGTTCAGTTAGCCAACATATAGTAATCATTTGTATTTACCTGATGATTAGTAATACTAAGCATCTTTTCATGTGCCTGTTGGCCATCTGTATGACTTCCTTGTAAAAATATCTATTCAGGTCCTCCACCCATTTCTTTCTTTCTTTTTTTAAGATTTTATTTATTTGACAGAGAGAAACACAGCCAGAGAGGGAACACAAGCAGGGGGAGTGAGAGAGGGAGAAGCAGGCTTCCCGCAGAGCAGGGAGCCTGATGTGGGACTCGATTCCCGGTCTTCGGGATCATGACCTGAGCCAAAGGCAGTTGCCTAACCAACTGAGCCACCCAGAGGCCTCTTCTCTGCCCATTTCTTAATTGGATTTTTGGTTTGGTATTGAGTTGTATAAGTTCTTGATGTACTTTGAGTATTAACCCCTTACTGAAATATCATTTGCAAATATCTTCTTCTAGTCAGTAGGTTGCATTTTGTGTTATTGATGGTTTCCTTTTCTGTGCAAAAGCATTTTTGTTTCATGAATTTGAAAAGATATATGCACACCTATGTTTATTGCAATATTATTTACAATAGCCAAGATATGGAAGGTCACCCAAGTGTGCATTGATAGATGACTGGATAAAGAAGATGTGGTATATATGTATATCCAATGGACTATTACCAGCTGTAAAAAGGAGTGGAATCTTTCCATTTGTAACAACATGGATGGACTGGGTAGGTATAATGCTAATTAAAATATGTCAGACTGAGAAAAACAAATGCTGTATGTTTTCACTCTAAAGTAGAATTAAGAAATAAAAGAATTAAAAAGAAAAAAAGAAAAGAGAGTGACAAACCTCAATACCAAAAATAAAGTAAAATAAAATAAGCCCAAACCACAGCACCATAGACTACTAAATAATGGGAACAAACTCAGGGTTGCCAAAGGAAAGAGGGATAAGGAATGGGTGATTTAAATAAAGGGAATTAAGAGTACACTAATCTTGAGGAGCACTGAAAAATGTGTGGAATTATTGACTCACTGTACTGTGCACCTCTTAGTAATACAACAACACTGCATGTTCATTATTGGTTACATGAAAATAAACTAGAAAAAAACAAAAAAAGATGAAATATGGCCTCTGCACTTAGGAAGCTTATCCTGTAATACAAGGGGTATAGCATAGCCGTAACACAAAGTACAAAGTGTTCTCATAAGTAATATACAAATCAAGTGTCTGGAGGACGATCATTTGTGGCTGACACAGAGGTGACGGTTGATGGTGAAATCAGCGAACACTTTGTAGAGGGACTGCTTTTGAGTTGGCTCTCTTCAGGGATGGCATCTGTCACATCTGGGGGGCAGGGAGAGATTGCAGGCAGTGAGAGCACCAGGAGGAAAGGCACAGGGAAATGAAGCCGTGTTCCAAGCACACTCTGTGTACCTTGAGGCTTGTCTGTGGGAGGGAGCAAGAGAGTTGCACAGGGGGACTGGGGACAGAGCTTTCCCCTGAGCACAAAGCACTTTGTCTTTGAGCCCACTGCCCAGGCTGAAAATGCCTGGGCTGGAATTTTTCTTAGCGAAATCTTCATTCTTGGACTTTAAAGTTTCTCCACTGTCGTCTGGTTTGGTCCCTTGCTCAGAAAGTGCGCATCTGGGCGCCTGGGTGTCTCAGTGGTTTAAAGCCTCTGCCTTTGGCTCAGGTCATGATCTCAGGGTCCCGGGATCGAGGCCCCCGTCGGGCTCTCCGCTCAGCAGGGAGCCTGCTTCCTCCTCTCTCTCTGCCTGCTTGTGATCTCTCTCTGTGTCAAATAAATAAATAAAATCTTAAAAAAAAAAAAAAGAAGGTGCACATCTGAGATCCAAGTGTCCTGGGTTCTCTTCCTGCTTTCACCACCAACTAGCAATGTGGCCTTGGGCAAGCTGCTCAGTTCCTTCCAAGCTTGCTTATTTATTTGTTACAGGAGAGGTCAGAATTGATAATTTCTACAGTGCAGTTTATGTGCAAAGTTATAGGTTTCCTCTGATTCTTTTGTGCTGTTATTCTCTTAACTAGGTCTCTCTCTTGCACGTGATCTGTACCTGCATCCTGCCCACTTTTCACTGCAATCCATTGTTGGAGCTGTAGAGGTCCAACAAATAGCATGCCATTTCCCCCTCATGTGTTTGCAACCTGCTGATAAACATGATATAGGGACAGATGAAGAAACCATCCACTGTAGATCTGCAGCCTACTTGGCTTGCTAATCTGTCATCAGTGCATTGACAGACTTCTCATCACAAGTAGTGCTAAGTGTCCGTGGCTGACCACTACAGAAGAGGGACTTTTTAAGTTTTTTTCCTGTAGGGGCAGGTGGGATTGCATGTGTCTCTGGGCAGGATCATTCTGAATAAAAAAGGAACATGAAAAAACACTGGAAGAAGCTAACCAGGTATGCTCTGTGTTATGTCTTCACTTCATCAATCAAGGTCCCAGTGAGAGGGCTCGTGGAGAGTGGCTAGGAATAGTACTCTGCTCAATGGTGCTCAAACTTCAGGGGGTGCCATGATCCCTAGAGGGCTTGTGGAAACCAACTGCTGAGCTACTATCCCTCGTGATTGGAATTCAGGTCTGGGTAGGGCCCAGAACTTGTAGTTCTAACAAGTTCCCAGGTGATGCTGATGCTTGTGGTCCAGGGACCAAACTTTGAAAACCAATGGTCCAGCTGAAGCCTCTTCCCATGTCAGGTTGAAGTGAGGGAAGCAAAGGTGCTCTTGTACAGTCAACTTCATTCAATGAAGCATTTAGGTTAAAATACCATCTTTAAGGCTTTCTAGTGTGCAAAGCATAATGAATCATTTCACAATTATGCATATCAAATTAACACTATGTACAATTTAAGTATCTTACCATTTTACATGTCAACTGTACAATAATTCTGAAATTAAAAAAAATAGCATACCACACTCTTTCTTTTTTTCTTTCTTTTTGGTCATGATTATAGACCATAGGTAAGTAGTGTATCCTATTCACTCGCAGAGAGCATCCAGCTGGGCCAGGCATAATGAGTATTTAACAAATTCATGTTCAATTGAATTGAGTCTTATGCATTTCCTTGGTTCAGAAAATTCTCCTTCCTTTCAGGCTAGCTCTGTGCTACTCCTTTAAAATTATTCTGGGAGACATCCTTGGCAAACAACACTTCTCTCCATCCAGAACTGTCTGTGCCCAGCATCACAACTGTGCCCAGGCACTTCTAGTTTTGTCATTGTGTGGCTATGTCTGATTTCTGGTGACTCTCTTGTCTATTCCATCCCCATGGAATCTTGCTCAGGGCAAGGAGTAGGATTTACATTTTCTCTAGATCCAGCAGGAAGAACAGTATCGTTCATTCGAAGAGCAACAGGGAAAATACAAAATACAGCCCTGGGGAAGGAGAATGCTCAATATGACCTCCTCTGGTCCTGCTACATCTCTTCCCATGGGATGTGGAGAGACGTTAGAAGGTGTGAAAATGATAGAAGATGCAACCAGCTCTACCTGATTCCAGGGCATCCCTGCTGATGAGACTGGCTCTAGTGTGGGCACAACAGGTATCTGACTTGATGCAGTTAGTTTTATGCTTTGGTATAGGAAGACCACTGTTTTACTATTGTGTTTATTTATGGAGCCTGACCTGGGAGGGAGAGAGGGAAGATATTTTCTTACTTGCTGAATTTCTCCTTTTCCCAACAGGAAGTAGGTGGCTTCAGAGAAGTCTGCCAGAAGCAAGATTACCCATACACTTACCTACTCCTTTAGTTGCTTCTTGAGGGTCTGGTGCAGAAACCTTACGAAATCACCTACAATTCTTTGGGGATAGAGTTGATACCCCTACATGGGGAGAAAAATGGGCTGAAATAGGATTAATTACTGGACAGGGATTGAGGCATCGTTATTCTGGAAGAGAAGGTATGAGTTGAAACTGAGAAAGAGGTATTGGTCAAGAAACACTTCCTGAAGGTTGTCTATGGAACAACTTGGGAAATGAAAGACAGAGAGGTGAGTTAGAAAAGTAATTCCAGGCACATGGACCCTTAAGAGTCATGAAAGAATGAGACTCTTATGAGGGATGTGTTTTCACATTTGAGGGGAATTTATAAGCCAGGGTTGTATTGTGTGTTGTGTATTATGCCATGGAGTGACGTTCTTGAATCAGGAAGTGATGAGATAGGATTCTCATTGCCACTGGAAGACAGACAGAGAGAAAGGTGTGGACAGACATACCCTTCCTGGGAGACAGCTGCAGGAACTGCTGCAGTCACCTAGATCCTGTTCCTCCAAGTATGGTCCATGGACCTGCAGACAGGGTGTCCCCTGGGAGCTTTTTAGAAATGCAGATTCTCAGGCTCCCATGGAATATTTTGGACCAGAATCTGCATTTTTAACAGGCTCAAGTGATTTATAAGGTTTTTTAGTTCAAGAAGCACTGGCCTTAGATGATCCATGGTAGGTGTCTGGCCTCAGATGGGCACTACGGAAGGGGTAAAAACTTTGGAATTGGGAATACAAGATGGGTCTAGGCTGGGGAACTGAATCTGGGAAAGAGGGAGTAGTGTGGTGCCTGCATGCCAGCCTGTCTTCGGGACTCCTCTACCAGAACTATGGAGGGTTTAGCAGTCTGCCCACCATGGGGAAAAAAAGCCTGGGTTGCCCTCCATCGAGTCTGCCTGGTCTTCAGGGCTCCTCTGGGGCAATCGGTGGGTGGGTGGTGACCACTGCCAATTCTATTTCCCCTCCTTCATATGATAGCCTGTAAGGGCCCAGGGAAATCATTTTAGTCATGCCCTGACTCAGAGTTATATTGTCCCTTTATCCAATGAGAGATAATCTGATGATACTAATTGAGGAGGCTGTGGGGGTTGGGGGATGAAATAGGAATCCTCAACTAACTGTCCTGGAAATTAGGCCACTTTCATCTTTCAATGCTTTCAATAGATACAAGGTGTCTACATTAAGGGGTTATACCCTAATAGGGATCAAACTATTCTTTTTAAGGGTTGTTTGATGATTTTGAATCAGTTAATAACAAACTATATGAGACCTACAATTCCAGATACCTGGACAGATTAAGCAGTGGAATAATGTTACCAAGTGGGCATTGGAGAATTTTTTAAACTTTTTTTTTTGAGGGAGTAAATGAACAAACAAGCAGGGGAGAGGGTCAGAGAGAGGGAGAAGAAGACCCCAGGCTGAGCCAGGAACCCTATATGGGGCTCAATTCCAGGATCCTGAGACCACAACCTGAGCCAAAGGCAGATGTCCAACTGATTGAGCCACCCAGATGCCTCCATTGGAAAACTTTCTTAGCCTTCCAAGGGGTTTGTGTGCCTCATCACCTAATAGAATGGGTGATAAATAGAAGCAAATATTAAAGGAAAAGAGATGGAGATTGAACATAAGGAAGAATTTTCTGAGATCAGAGTGTGACGGGGGAGATGGGACAGCCCAGGTTCTATAGCTGTGTGCATGGCTGTCTCACTTGGGTGTGGAATGACTCCGATGGGCTCCTGCCCAGAAACAGGGAAATGTACACAATGAACTCTCAAAATCCTTGTTATCTTATGAATTCTCCAACATCCTAACTTTGACAGCCTGGGGTGGATGTGTGGTGTATGTAAGGTGGTGAGGCATGGGGATGATGAATGACAAAAGAAAAAACACGATCTTACTAGACTACTGATGTGCTGTCAGTTCTCCTAACTCTCCTGAAGAATATATTGCAAATCAGGACTCAAAGAGTGTTTTAGGTTTACAAGTCCTTCCTCTATCCATGTATTTATCTTTTCTCATAGTAGATTTTAAAACCCCCTAAGGGAAAGGAACATCACCCTTATGTATTGCCTCTTTCTATGTCCACAGCCCCAAAATGATAATGATGATTATGTAGCTACCATTTCCTGAGTACTCCAACACTTTACATAACCACCTGTTCCATACAATGTTGAAGGAGGTGAGGATTGTTGTGCTCACTTTACAGAAGTTGAAAGGAAGGCTCAGAGAGGTTAAGTCATTTGTGCACAGTGAGTTGTGAAGCTCCGATTTGTTCCAGGTTTGATCAAAGCCTCATGTCTGTAACCCCCGAGCTATAGTGTGCATGGAGTAGTGGCTCAGGAAGGATCAGAGGATCACTGAAGCTTGATGGTGTAGAGGTAACTGAAGGGCAGTGGGTAATTCCCAATAGTGAACAATGAAAAACCAATTTCTGTAAGATTAGTGGCACGTAGTCAGAGACACACTTAGTGACCCATGCAGCTCAAACTTCAACACTCTCTCCTCCTTCTTCACTGGACTTGCCCTGCAGTCAGGAGCTGAGAAAGGGGACTAGGATGGGTGCAGAGGGTCATAAAGCTTCTTAGTGAAAGTCAGGTGTTTTTACCAAAAAGATGGACATTTGTGTTTGATTTTGAGTAGAAATCTCCATCAAAGAGTGGTGTATGATTCTTTTGGGATGCCAACAATCATGGGCATATTTGTTACACCTTTTAGGTATGATGTGCATGTACGTGTGTGTGTGTGTATGTGTGTGTGAGTGCACATGCGCGCAGGTACACAAACCCTAGAGGAGTTCAACCAGCACTAAGGGACCAGCTGGCTTCCACTCCTGGCCATGGTTGATGTGTTTCTACCAAACTCTGATATTTATTTTTATCACCACTCAAAGAAACCTTAACGAGTCTCCTTCTGGGAAGTTCATGGCTAAGACACTGGGCTGCCATGAAGCCCCATACATGTGCTACAATGAAGAGGTTCATGGAGAATAGAAACAGGAGCCGCAAGGAAATCCCTACCATCTTTTACCCTCTAACCTAGTACACAGGTGCTGTTATAGGACCAACACCCACATCCCCACCTCCCTGCCCCTAGAACCGCCTCAGGGAAGGTACTTGAGAGGCCATTTTACTTACTTCTTCCCTTCCAAGTGGGACTCTCTATTTGAACCACACCCTCAGAAAGAGGAGAATTAACAATTATACTAATTTAAGAGTCTAGAGTAGAGATTGTGAGAAACTGGACATTTGTGTTACTAATTTCATTAAAAAAAAAAAAGCAATGAGTTCTGACAGAAACAAGCATGGTAAGAGGAGTTGAATGTCTCTATTTCGTTTAGAAAACCTGAAGCAAAGCTCCTGGAAGCAGGAGGCAGGATGACCTGCAGGTGGTGTGAAGGCAGACACAGCCCAGAAAGCCCCTCCTCCTCCTTCCAGTGCTGGTGCTTGGGAGACTGTTTCATGAGGGATTTTATGACAAACTTTACATCTGACACTGAACAGCATCTCTGTGCAGAGAATGAGGAAATGTAGATACTTACTGAGGTAGAGTGTCAGAAGATCTAGGACAACTGACTATGCAGATGGAAGGAGGAGGGGTTTCTCCTTTTCCCCAGGTATGCAAGTGACCTAACTTAATTTGTGTAGTATGTGCTTTGTTCTCCTCTGGGTAATGAGATTAAGACATCCTTTCATTCTTACTAAAGAACACAGTGGGGGGAAGAGGAGATGATAGTTATACAGATGGAGACATACGGGGTACACTCTCTCATTGTAACCATTGCCCCTTCAAGAAGATGAAGTGCAAGAGAAGTGGGGAGAAATGGACCCTGAGGTGGGACCCAGGTCCCAGCTCCTGTCTTCTGTATTCAAAGCCTCCAGATTCTGCAACTTTATCTTAAATTTCACTGGTCCTTACATTTCACACTCTCGTGATGAACAGAAGTTTAATATCAAATGATACCCAAAGTCATGAAATCCTTCCCCGTAGCTATGTCTTTCTTTGGGATTCTGTCCTTGAAATCTCTGACTACTGAAATGTTACATAACCATCAAGGCCTACTTTAAATGTTACCTCTGCCTACACCTTCCTGGGCTACCTGCCTCTGAAGAAACTAATTTCTTTTGATCTCTTCTACTTCTTTGTCTCACTCTTACTATATCTTCCCTCTGCACTGTCTTCATTTGTAATTACCCTGTGTCTTTTCTTTCTCCCTCACTCACCTGTAGTGTTCTGGAGTGAGAAGACTGTGCCCTGTATATTTTCATATTTTCTCCATTGTGCTTAACACAGAGCTAAAGAATTACTAAATAACTTTGGTATTTATTAATAGGGTATAAAATAGGGGGAAGAGCCCATGAAGAGATGTGTGCAAGCAGAGGTACTGTGAATGCTGACAAAGCATAATGACCGTGAATGTAGGTCTGCACATGGTACTTTCAGGTATGGATCATCTGATTGGGAAATGTTGATCCCACCAGTAGATTTATTCCCATGTATTTATTCATTGTTCATTCTTTCTCTCATTCAAATTTAGAGCCTGTCCCTGAGGAAGATAGAAAATAAGAAAAAAAAATGTGCAATAATACCAGAATGTGATGAATCCACAAAGGAAATAAATAGGGTCTTGTGGTAAAGAATAACAGGGAATTTCCTTTAGTTAGGAAGCTTAGGAATGGTCTTTATAGTCACTGTCCTATATTTACCCTAGTATGATTATAAATTAATTCAATTTCTAATCTGAAGAACAATAATAGTAAAATCAATAACAGAAGGAGAACAAAAGTCTTCCCACCAGGGTGTGTGTTTATCAACCCAAGCTTGGTATTGGTTCCTTCTTTGGTCCAACTCCCAACCTCCCCTCCTGCCTTGGGGGGAGGGGAAGTCAGAGCCTTCCCCTTGCCTCAGGATGGACCCTGTCCCCTCTTCTCCAGCCAAAGCCTCTGCAGGCAAACAGTTGTTAAGAGCTTCGATCTTGTTAGACACGTGGAAACAGAACAAGGCAGAGGACTCTGAAATAATGCTCGGATGTGAAGATCTGGGGAAGAGATAGACACAGAAGTTTATAAAAAGAGAGGCTAATTGCTTCCAGAGAGACTCCCTCTCATTTCCCACCTCAGTCTCAGTGGGTTCTGGGCTCTCTACACCTAGGAGGAGTTGGATAGGGTTTTTGAGCTTTTGGGAAGGGGAAGGTATCCCCTGAATGAGTTTAGAGACCAGTCATCCCTGGGTCCCTGCTGCAAAGCTGAAGGCCCCCTGGGCTGTGAGGAGCAGGCAGTCCTCCAGTATCCCAGCAGCCTCAGCTAGCTCTTTCATTACCAGAGTCTTCCCTGGACTACTTTCCTGCACCTTCCTCCTGGCACAAGTTGGTAGTATTAACTTCTGTCTCTTGCAGAGAAAGCAAGCTTTGGGAATGGGTAAGAGAAATCAGACTGGGATGTGGAGCTTTTACAACTGTTCCCTGTACTTTTTCTCACCTCCCTAAGCCCAGCTTCTCAATGGGCCATTTCACACTTACTACACAGCTGCTGTTTGCACAGAGCCCCAACGTGTTCTCTGGCCATTCTCATCCCAGGAACTGATACCTTCTCCTTGCAGCCCACACAGATGCTCAGCAGCCCTTCTGTTGACCTCCAAGCCCAGAAGGCTCCTCTGAAGCCTAGGATCTGGCCCTAGGTATTTGGGACAAAGCACGGAGACCCTGAAGAAGTTGGGGTGGAGAGGAGGCTCGCAGAGAGCCCCACAGTTTTGCTGGCCAGGCTGATTACTTATAGCAGCAAGACTGATTAAAGAGAGAGGAGAGAAAGAACTTCCTGGGAGCAGACAGTGCTGTATTTTTTCTGAAGCAGGAATCCTGGGTCTGATACAGGGAGGGACAGCATGAAAAGGGACTCATAGAGGGAGATCCTTTCCCAGGAGTGTTGGGGTTCAGCAAGATGTGGTTGGGGAAGGGAGGTCATGTAGAACAATGGTGCAAAAATTGAGGTAGGATCTTTGCCTTCCATGTAGAGGCATGAGTCCCTTTTCACACACACAGGATCATTGCTAAACCACATACCGTCTGGTGGGCTCTCAGAGATCAGTGATCTGTGGGGAGAAAAGATGAAGAGGCTGCACAAAGTTCTTTCTCTCCTACAAATCCATGCTTGGAGTTGAGAGGGAGTCTCACTCAAGCTGGAATGGAGGCACAGGTGGTGGGAGGACTGGATGGGGAGCACTGACCTTTTGCCTCTGCCCTCTCCTGAGAAGGAGTGGCTCTGGGGTGGCCAGGTCATCAGGCCCTCTCGAGGTCCCAGGGCTGACAGGGGTCCTTTTTGACCTGGGAAGAGCCAAGCTGTGGGGGCCCCTGTCCACTCTGAGGCCACTCAGGAGGGGGCAGGTCTCACTGTGGTGGGTGCGGATTCCCCTAGGTGGACTGAAGTGCATAGTAGGATTTCCCCTGGTCATCCTGCTCCTCTTAGCACCCCATCCCACCACTTTAATGATTGAGAAATGTCTCTTCAGTTCTTGGTAATATCTCAACAGGTCTGTGCTCAGGAAAGGGAGGGTGATGACAGGCAAAGGGCAGGAAGAAAAAAAAGGGGGCAAATGTCCTTTTCTTTATTGGGCTCTGGTCCTTGCTCTACTCCGTAGATTCTGAAGGGTGGGAGAGGTGTGAAAACAGATGTAGAAATTACTTGAAAGGGGATAAAATGGTAGGATACAGCCCGGTGGAGACATGGAGATAATGGGAAGGTGGAGCCCACTGGGAGGAGGGATTATCTGAAGAGGTGAGCCAGGAGGGGATGGAGGCAGCCTGGGGAAGGTGGAAGGTCCTCCAGGAGGGAGGGAACAGAGTGGAAGGTGAGCAGGGGAGGGGTCAGAGGGATGGGGTTTGAGGGGGCCTGGAGGTGGAGGTATCAGGCTGGGGTAAAGCCGGATGGAAACTCAGTAATGATCAGAGTGGCCAGTTGTGTGGAAGGAGGGCTGGAGGATGATAGCAGCTCAGATGCTGTCAGAGTGTGGGAGGATGTAAGGAGTGAAGTCTGTGGCAGGAAACACAAGTGTGTTTGGGGGTCCATGGAGGGTCCCAGGAAGATGAGGTAGGACCTCCAGATCCACTTCCACTCAAGCTGAGGCCTGACTCTGGAGAGGAGCTGAGGAGGCCACCTGAGCAGCAAGGGAGGGGTGGGATCCTGGCTCCCCTTAGTCCAAGGCACCTGCAGGGGGTGCCCATCTGAGTGGAGCCACCTGGCTGCTTCCCTGTCTGAGCACAGAATCTAGTGGGGTTTCTTCCAAAGGGTCATTCAATATTCATGGGGAACACAATCTCCCCCTTGACTGCTTAGCATAGCAGGTTCTGTCCTATAACTGTGCCCCACACTGTCCATATAGAATGTCTCGGAATTGGTGTAATTCAGGGACCTCAGGGATGACGTTCTGCAGGACAGCTCCTTGGGTGCTGATTAACACTTCATATCCATCTGACGTGAGGGCCAATGGCCCCATCCCAAACTTTCTCATGGTGGCCAGTTGTGTTAAAGGTGATTAGGGAAAAGGCTGCCTGCAAAGGGGAAGAGACACTAGGGACCAAGAGCTGTGAAGAACACGAGTGGGGGAGTCGGATGGAGCTATCCTAGTCAGAGATGAAGTTTCCCTAGGTGAGTGCAACTGAGGTTCTGAGGCTGATGGAGATCAGGTTTGCATCAGCGACAGCAGCCCTGGAAGGGTGTTAGGGAGATGCTCAGCACAGGGGTGGGGAATGGAATGGGGTGGCTTTCCATGGATGGACACATTGCTGATGGAACATTTACCTGTCTTAATCTCACACATGCAGGCTAAATTTTATTAATCCTACATTACAGGTGATGAAACTGAGCCTCAGAGAGGTTATGTCAAGGGCCTAAAATCACACAGCATATGAACACGCAAAGACAGGATTTGAACCCATGTCCTTGGCTCCTGAGCTCTTGCTCTTCTCCGCACAACTGGGCAGAAGGTCTTACTCTACTATGTGTCTGGCTCAGCTGCAGGCCTGGGGGTAGGAGTGGCAGGCAAGTACTCTCAAGTGTTTTTTGCATGAATGAGTGATCTCTGCAGGCTGCACTCCCACAGTGTATGTCACAGCCCTAGAAGCCCTGGTGGCAGGAAGGGGAAGAGAGCAGAGGAGCTCCAGTGTGCATCAAGAAACTGGAAATAGCTTTCCTTAGGGTTTCCCTGCTTTCCCCTGGGCATTCTAGATCTGTAGGACCTAGAGAAGTGTTCTCTGGCTCCTCAGAAGAAAGGCCTAGAGTGGTGTGTCTGTGTGCACAGCTGTGTCTGATGAGTATGTATGAGAGTGTGTAAGTCTGGGTGTGCACGCCTATCTGTTAATGAATGAGTTGGTGAGAATGTCTTTGTGCTGAATACACGTGAGAATGTGTGTGATGTGTGGGTGTGTATGTGTATAATTTGAGGGTATGTGTCTGTGTTTGCATGAGTGTGAGCATCTGTGTGTGTGTGTTGGGTGAGCCTCAAAACTCAGCTGAAGATGTCTTTGATCTGATATGTGCACATTTCCAGCAAGTTTGAGGCTGTGCTATGGGGTAAGGGAGGGGAATGCCAGGAGAGGAAAGCTGTGAGTGCTGGGGGGGTAGGGGATGGGGAGCCAGAGCAGTGGGTGTCTCTGCCCTGCCAGGCACGGGGGGATGGCATCAGGGTCCTGGGTCTGAGGCTATTTGGAGACTGGGTCCTGAGGGCTGCACTGAGGGCTGCATTTGAAGAGCTCAGAGGCCTTGTTCTGACCAGGGAGGGTCATAAAGAGAGGGGGCCAGGGTGGGACAGAGGCCAGATAGTGGAGAGTTCAGGCCTGTTCTCTCCCCACCCCCAGGAGGCTGCAGCTCCTAACTCTAGGCTCCACCCATTCTGCCTGAGGGCCTGAGAGTCCCCAGAATTCTCTGTGTGCCTCCTTCTGAGGCTGGGATGACCAGAGTCACACTGTAAACCTAGGAATGTAGTCGGTACTACCCGCAGGTCCAGAACAAGTCCTTGTCTCCTGGAGGCCTCTGGTGAGGCCATGTGGGCCTTCTCATTGAATGTCACCAATGGGAGGACCTTGAACTGGGAATCAAGAACACGTGGGTTCCAGCTCTGGCTCTAGTTCTCAGATGGGCCCCAGTGAGCCATCAGGTCTGGGAGCTGGGATGTCACCGCTGTCCAACCATAAAAGAAAGGCCATGTGGCCCTTCTGTGGCAGCAGCCCCAAGCTGGGGCCCAGAAAAGGGAAGGGGGCTCGACCCAGAGATGGCATTTAAGGGGTCGAAGGGTATAAAGGATGCCAGTGTGTAGGGTGGCAGGAGGGGATTCCTACATTCAGAAATTCCTGAGATCTTGCTGGAGCCCCAGACCCCCCAGCTTGGGCAGCCCTGTCTATCCCAGTACCCAGGGCCCAGGGCTGGCTCTGCAGGGAGCGCCGATCTCTGCCGCCCTCTTATGGCCCCCGAGTGCCTCTCAAGCCTCTGTGGAGAGGCTTCTCAAGTCCTCAGGGCCTTGTACCTTGCCCCCTGGTGGAAATTGCATTTATTATGTAAAGAGATCTTGGTCCCTCAAGTCCCTCCTTCTCCTCACCCCCTCTGGTCTCTGGAGGCAATCAGGACCTCCATAAGGCTGGGAAAGTCTTCCTGAGATTTCACCCTTTTTGCCTTTGCCCAAAGTGTTAAGTTGTGATTTGGGGGATGTGTGGTGGTGACAAAGGGTTGAGATGAAGACACTGAGCAGAGAGAGCAATTTCTCTTCCCCTTGGGTCCCATCTACAACCGCAGCTTCCAGGGCCGAAGGGAATTTTCAAAGAAAGACAATAGGGCTACTAACATTCCTGGAGACAATGGGTCTGGAACAGAGCAGGTTTCTGTGAACTTGCACCTGAGCTCAGTCCATCAGGCTCAGCAGGAGATGGACTGGCAGGAGCCAGGAGTGAAGGACAGGGGTGCTGGACTGGAATAGCCTATGTGAGAGACGCTGGAAGGGCTCCTTATCCCCAGACTGGAAACCCGTGCCCCCACCAGCCTGCCCTAGGTGCTCAGCAGTGACTGCTTGTCTTTAGAGAGACACCCAGGGGACCCATTGGATGGGCAAGGAGATGGGAGAGGTCGAGGGAGGGACAATGGTCATGAGGGAGGAGGAAGGGCCTGGATGACTGAGATTTGAGCTGAGGTCCCATGATCATTGAGATTCTGAGTAGGCTTGGTAGGGACCTCGTCCTGGGGGCAGATACTGAGGGGCTGAGGGTAAGTCAATAGGGGTGAAAATGAGAAGGAATATAGAAAGGAATTGAGTTCCACTGATTGAGGGATTTCTTTTGAAACTCCTGGTGAAATAAGATTCAATAGCTTTCTGGAGAGCTTCCTGTGTGCAAGGAAGGGTTCCAGGTGCTATGAGGGGATAAAGGAGAGACACACATAGTTTCTGTTCCCTTCCTGTACTTGCAGCCCTGTCACAGCTCCTCCCTGGGCTGATTGCTCCATGGGGTGCCTGTCGAGGGTGCTAGGAGACGCTGGGCAGTCCTCCTGTGGCTGCAGAGGAAGAGTTCGCAGGCTCTCTGTGGTGCACACAGCCTGCCTTGATCCTCACCAAGCCCCTCCAGTGAGCCTAACTTCTCTCCTCACTCCTCCTCAGAGAATGCTCAAGACACAGAGATACCTGGCTGAGGGGACCTGGGGTGCCTTCCTAGAATTTCCAGCAGCTCCCAGTGGATGCACTGGGGAAGGTCAGGGCCAAGGCTCAGGGGAGGCTAGCCAGCAGAGAAGGCTAGGAGGAGACCTGCATCTGGAGTCCTGGAGAATGTTCTGTGAGGAGCAGACTGCCGCAGTGGATCCGTGCTGCCTCCTAGGTGGTCAGTCATCCATCCTCCACACAAAGGACGGCCTGCTGCATCCCCTCTGAGCCCTGACCCCCATCCCACCCTCTGATAAAGAAGGCAGCTCTGGGAGGAAGAGGGGGAGGAAGACTGACACAGTGCCTGGGACAGAAAGGACGCGTACTCTAGGCAGGTCCTACAGATTGGGACCAAGAAGGTAGAGCCAGTCTGAGCCCTCTGGAGACGCCTAGAGACTGAGACACAGAGTCAGCAGAGATAGACAGTGGTCACTGGGACAGAGGGATGGGAGACCAACCCAGAGACGGGAGAAAGGAAAGAGAAGAGCTTCCAGAGAGCAGAGCAAAAGATTCGGAGAGCAAAAGATTGCAGAGAGACATGCAAGGCTAACGGTAGCAGAGAAAACAGAGACTCATAGACACAGGCTGTACCCCGGCTCAGGGGTGGGAAAGCCATGGACCTGGGAGCCAAGGTCAGAGTGAGGAGACAGCCAAAGGAGTGTACACGAAGAGAGTTGTGTGTGTGTGTGTGTGTGGGGGGGGACCCAGCAGTTCAGAGTTCAGGTCACAAGGCCAGAGTGCTCTGTTGCCTAAGGGATCCCCACAAGCCCTCCCTCTGCAGCCCCAGCCCTGAGCTGTAGGGGGGCAGGGAAGACAGAAACTAGAGGCAGGTTAGAGACAGACTGCGGTGGGAAAGAAGTAGCAGAGCTCAGACTGACATCAGAGGGAGAGAAGTTGAGAGTGAGGAAGCGAACAGAGTAAGGGATCCAGAACAGAGAGGGGTGGAGGTGAAGGACACTGCTGGAGGCAGAGGTGAAGGAGAGATGGAGAAGGAGGGTGAGGGGTAGGGAAAGGCAGGGCTGTGGATTAGCAGATGAGGGGCAGGTAGGAGGCAAGCGGGGCTCCTGTGTCCCCAGAGAGCTGGGCTGGGCTGACACAACCCTGGGGTGAGGGGTGAAGTGGTGATGACTGCTTCTCAGGGTGACTTGTCCCTCTCTCCTGGGTTCAGTACAGTGAGCCTGTCCCCTTGGCTGCCTCCTCCTTCCCTGTGGCACTGACAGCAGCCCCTGCAAGAGGCTGGCTAGTGCTGCCTTCCTCTGTGGGGATCCCTTCCCATCCTGCAGGACCACTCTGAGCCTGACCAGGGGCACACGGATGTCCTGCAAGCGGGCCTAAGTGTTGAGAATTGCCTAGTGTTCCCCGTGGTGGAGAAGGTAAAAACCTGCAGGGAAGCAGTATTTCCAGGGGATAACCAGGTGGATGTGGGAAGACACA
>PITA01024802.1:0-25590 GCA_004023965.1 Spilogale gracilis | reverse complement strand
GCTATGAATTTCCCCCTTAGGACTGCCTTTGCTGTATCCCATAGGTTTTGAATCGATGTATCTTCATTCTCATTGGTTTCCATGAAGTGTTTCAGTTCTTCTTTAATTTCTTGGTTGATCCACATATTCCTGAGTAGGCTCGTCTTTAGCTTCCAAGTGTTTGATTTTCTTCTGAACTTTTTATGGTGATTGAGTTCCAAGAATGGGGGTTTTAGTAAGCTTCTCCAGGGTCTTATCTATGGGGTGCACAAAGGGAGACTGTTTGCTACAAGGCCATTGTGGGGGAGTGCTTTACATCAGGATCTTATCAGCATTTATCTGTGACTCTGTGGGCTATTAAATAGGATACATGTTTGCATGACGGGCTAGTGTCATTTCAAGGCCCCAGCAAGCCACTTGGCAATTTTTTTTTGTTTTGGTTTGGTTTTTTTGTTCTGTTTTGTTTTTTCAAGAAATTTTTTTGATTGGGAAACAAATGTAACAAACCTAGGCTTAGTGAAAATGAAATCAGTAACTAATACTGTGCAGGCCCTATACCCAACCAGCACCAAGGCCTCTGCTTGGCCTGACCCCAGTTCTTCAAGCCCCGCAAAGGACAACCAATTTGAGAAGCTGAGGTCAATCACAGGGCTATTCTCCCCACACTGCAACCACCTCTACCCACCCCTCCATTGACACACAAACACCCCGGATGGCAGTCTGGGCCCAAGGAGGGCACAGTGAGGTTCATGGGGTGGGAGGGGATCACAGCCACACCCCCACCTGCTCAAAATCCCATGTTAGCAAAGGAAGACGGAGAAAAGACTGGCTTGCCCACCCACTCCCCTCCCCCCAGCCATCCCAGACCATAGCCTCATGTCCCTGATTAGTAACACTGGGATTCTGAGGTGCCAGTGGGGCTCCCAGTGGCTCCACTAGCCCCTGTGTGATTACTACAAAGGACTCAGAGCCCAGGGGAACATTGCCCCATCATCTGCTCAGTATCAGCCAGCCAAGCCGCTCCCCTATGCTTGTGCCTGGAGTGACTGTAGCCCCGTTCCCCTACAGGATCCCAGGATGCCAAGGCAGCAATGCCATGGAGTAGCTTAACTAACCTCTCAAGATATATTTAAAAGCATAAGCTTAATGTAGCCGCATTATGTGAACTTTGGACAATCATCTAAGTCTTCACAGTCCAAATATTTGAAGTCGATATTTTTTTTTCTTTATTCTACTTTTTAAATATGCATTTTACATAATTATAGCAGTAATTCTCTGCACATTTTGTGTTTTTCGTTCTACTGTGTAAATGGAATTTTCATTTAATCACATCTCTGTTCTCTACTCACTCTCAAACTGATCTCATCTAGCCCCGTGTCATTAAACATATCTACATTAAATATTATATACAACCGTGATTTCTCTCATGACCATTATACTTGTATATACAAATAACTATTTGACATCTTCATTTGGATATCTGATAAGCACCTCAAAGTAAGCATGTCTAACACAAACCTCTTGTTCTTGCCTAACCCTGAACCTGCTCTTTCTAATCTCCCCCATTTAAATGAACATTTTAACCATTTGCCCAGGCAAAAATCTATTTATCCATATTGTAATTTTTCTTGCAGCCTATATCCAATACATCAACAGGGCTCCTTGTCTCCGCTAACATATATTTTATGTAAGACCTCTTCCTTGTTGCCCCTGCAGCCCAAGGCACTAACATTTTAGCCTGAATATAACAAAGCCAGGGCACCTGGGTGGCTGAGTGATGAAGCATCTGCCTTCCACTCAGATCATGATCCAGAGTCCAGGGATTGAGCCCCGCATCGGACTCCCTGCCAAGCAAAAAAATTTTTAAAAAAATATTTTAAATAAATAAATACATACATACATAAATAAATACATACATAAATAAATACATAAATACATAAATAAATACATAAATAAATAAATATATCAAAGCCTCCTAAAACTTCCTGTTCTTCTCTCCTATAGGTAGTATACTACATTGTAGGCAATGGAGGCACTTTTAAAAATGCTAATGAGAGGGCGCCTGGGTAGCTCAGTTGGTTAGGCAACTGCCCCGAGACCCGGGATCGAGTCCAACATTGGGCTCTCTGCCAAGCAGGAAGCCTGCTTCTCCCTCTCTCACTCTCCCTGCTAGTGTTCCCTCTCTGGCTGTATTTCTCTCTGTCAAATAAATAAAAAAAATCTTTTAAAAACTGCTAATGAGATTATGTCCTCTTTCCTGCTCAAAACCATCTAAAAATATTCCCAGAAAGAAACCAAATATTATTCCACAATACATGTGTCCAGACATTATTGATACCCTTACCTATATCTTTTACCTTGTCTATAGCCCTCTGCCTTTTTCACTCTGGTTGGCACACTGACCACTGAAGAGACCTCTTACTGTTTCACGGCTTTAGAACATTCTCCCAATGACTGACTACACCTCTTAATTCATTTATGTCTCTGCTCAAATTCACCCTCTCCTATTGGCCTGTTCTGATTATCTAAATAATCTTTCCCTTGCCTCCTCACTGCAATTTTATTGCCTTTCTCTATTTGTTTTTGTATATTATACTTACCATTATACTTACTTATCTGTTTGTTTGCTTATTAGCTGACTCTCAGCTGTATGTGTGTTTCGTGATGACAGGAAATTTTCCTACCTTGTTCACAATCATATTGCCACCTTTGAACAATCTTTGTGCTATAGAAGGTACGCAATAAATGTATATTAATTTAACAAATACATGCAGACATCATGTATAGCAGAGTGACTGGGTACTATTTTATAAATAACATACTTTTAGAAAGCCATATGACATGTATAAAGAACCTTTGATTCAGGCAAAAGTTACATATGAAAGCTAGAATAATTTAGTGGCATTTGTGATTTCAATGTGACAGATTGATCATTATTGCACTTAGACTTTTGAACCTCTGAAAATGCACCATATTAAGCAAAATAGTCCCAGTTCATTTTTACCAGAGAGAAGAAACATGATATTATTCTTACCAAAACAACAGGATAGCAAAAATTTCCATAAATTCTCCCCAGCAACCAGATTCCTACAAAGTCTGTTTAACTGAAATTGATGCTAAAAGGCATTTCAGAAGGAGTTATGACTACCTGAAGCAAACACCTGCTGATTAATCTCAGTAGCTTACATCATACATAATATTTTGTTTTCTTAAATCAACAACAAGAATATTTTGCATACAGCTTAACATTTTAGTCCATTTTCAAGATAAAAGTATATATCTTATAACTTTGTTTGCTGTATATACTGCTGGTTTCTTTCACAATACATACTTAGAGTCCTTGTCAGCTCTTGAAATGATGAAAGCCACAAAAGGAAGTCTATGTAAAGGGAAAATTTGAGGACAAATTTTTTTTCTCTTAATTTTTCTTTTCATTTGCCCATATTTTTCTACATTTATGTTTATTTGCATGCAATCTATATTTACTCAATATTCCTGCCATTTTTATAGAACAAATAATTGGATTTTTTTAAGTGTAGATTATTATGGTATCCCAGAGGAATTAGAAGCTATGGCTATCAGTTCAGAATCAGAAATAACATCAATAAATGGACAAAATTAGCCCTAAAATAAACAGAAGATGAAAGCACATATCTTAGGGTGTTACATTAAAGCAAAGATATAAGCAAAGCATTAAGAGATTAAGTATTAAAACTGAATAGTTCACTGGGTGATGAACAGTACATGGGACACATACAGAAATCTAAACTGGTTAGAAAGGCTTAGCCATTTTTGGAGTGTTTAAATTGCTTTGCTTCCAACTTTAATTTTTTTTCCTTACAGGCAACAAGATTAAGTAGAAACAGGAAAAGAGGTATATCATGAAGGAAAATTTAAGTGAAGCCAGAATATAGAACCCTTAGGGTGCCTGAGCCTGAGTGCCATGTTAAGGCAAAGAGTGATGAATTTAAGGACAAGTGCTTATGCATTCTAAATTTTAAGGAGAATTTTGGTATACTTTTAAAGTGGTCAAAAAACATCAAATCCTATTTTTTATCATCTGATAAAATTATAACCCCAATTTTCATTGAGTTAGACTATTTTTAATATTTTATTTAAAATTAAAAACAAGACATTGGGGTCTATATGTCATACCTGTTTCATAAATCTCGAGGTGAAATACTAACTGAAGCATCAGTGAGGCACACTAAGATTTTATTTATGTTTTTAAGTTTAATTCAAATAAAATATAGAAGCTATCACTCAGATGAAAATTAGAATGCTATTTGAAGCAAAAAACAGACATAATGATGTAGAGTCTATGAATCATGTAGATCAGTTAATTTCATATCCTATTTCTCTGTCTTATTCTGATAAGTAATGGATTGCTGTGTAGGTATAGAGTTTTGTTTTGATTTCAGTACCATTCAAAAAATATACTTGGATACCTATAGTCGCTGAAGTTATTTTAGAGCATGGATTTTTTGGTAGTAAAATTGATTTGTAGGATATATTTACAAATATTCTTAAAGTTATCTTATTGTATATTATCTTGGTTATTTTAGAGCTTGACTCTTCAAATAAAATATCAACCCAGATTTTGCCATGTGCATTTGGCACTTCCCACACTGTTTTCTATCTTGATTAATAAAATTATAATTATGTTGATGTTGAAGCCATTAAAGTAAAACCATATTATTTTTCTAATACAGTATAAGAAAATGCCACAAAATCCACCTGAAAACATTATTTATACTCCCATATTCATAGTGGCACTATTCACAATAGCCAAGAAGTGGAAGCAATTTGTGTTCATAAAGGAATAAATGAATAAACAAAATGTGGTATATACACACCATGGAATAGATTTGGCCTTAAAAAGGGAAAGTTAAGACACATGCTATAGCATGGATGAATCTTGAGAAAATTATGCTAGGTGAAATAAGTCACAAAAAGACGAATACTGTATGATTCTACTTATATGAGGTATCTAGAATAGTCAAATTCATAGAAATAGAAAGTAGAATGGTGGTGGCCACGGGCTGAGAGAAGGGAAGAAAGTGGGAAGCTATTATTTAATAGGAATAGAGTTTCAGTTTACAAGGTAAAACAATTTCTGGAGATCAGTTGCACGACTTAACACTATTGAATTTAACATGTATACTTAATATTATTGAAGCATACACTTAAAAGTAAAGATGGTAAATTTTGTACTATCATATTAAAAAGTAATTTGGAAAAAAACCCATATTCTTCCCTTTTGGAAAGCCACTGACTTTCAATAAGGGTGGAATAATTCCTTATGCTTAATAATCTTTCACTGCAGGGGCACCTGGATGACTCAGTCAGTTACACAGCTACCTTCTGCTCAGGTCATGACCCCAGGGTTCTAGGATAGAGCCCCACATCAGGCTCTCTGCTCAGTGGGAAGCCTGCTTCTCCCTCTCCCTGTACCCTTCCCCCTGCTTGTGTGCGTGTTCTCTCTTTCTCTCTCTCTATCTCTCATAAACTTTTAAAAATTAATCTTTCACGTTATCATCTTATTGCTTGCATAGTGGCATTTAAGAACAGAAGAAACAAAAATTAGAAGCCATGCATAAAGAGTAATGGATTTGCTCTCATGAAACTTGTATGCTAGAATATGTCAAATAACACCAAAAGCTCAAAATCTAAGAAACCTTAAAATAAATCTTAAAAACAGGCATTTCAAAAAAATATTGAACCTTTCTTATAATTGTTGCTAATATTAGTGAAAAATGACATCTCATTTCACTTTGAATTTCTCTCCTTAAAGTTATCTTATTGTATATTATCTTATACTGTATTAGAAAAATAATATGGTTTTACTTTAATGGCTTCAACATCAACATAATTATAATTTTATTAATCAAGATAGAAAACAGTGTGGAAAGTGCCAAATGCACATGGTAAAATCTGGGTTGATATTTTATTTGAAGAGTCAAGCTCTAAAATAACCAAGATAATATACAATAAGATAACTTTAAGGAGAGAAATTCAAAGTGAAATGAAATGTCATTTTTCACTAATATTAGCAAAAATTATAAGATTGCTAACTTCAAGTATTGGCGAGGGTATGTGAGGAGACAGCACTGGCTACTGCTGGAAATGTGAACAAGTGAATTACTTTGTAAGGCAATTTAGCAGTTACCTGTTATAATTTTAAATGGGCATATACTTTGATCCAGCAATTTCACTTCAGTTCTATCCAAAAGAAATACTGCCCTAAATCTCTTTAATGATATTAATTGACAAAATGTTTATAATAAGAAAAATCTATATAAAATAGAAGTCCATCAACTGGGGGTAGGATGGGGAGTAGAGAGGAGGTGTGGCCAAATAAACTATAGAATATTCTCTTTCTATACTACCATTAAGATCTCCATATACAGGGATGCCTGGGTGGCTCAGTTGGTTAAGCAGCTGCCTTCAGCTCAGGTCATGATCCTGGAGACCCGGGATCGAGTCCCACATCGGGCTCCTTGCTCGGCGGGAAGCCTGCTTCTCCCTCTCTCACTCCCCCTGCTTGTGTTCCCTCTCTGGCTGTGTTTCTCCCTGTCAAATAAATAAAACCTTAAAAAAAAAAAAAAAAGATCTCCATATACAGACTTGGAGAGATTTATCTCCATATACAGACATGGAGAGATCTATCTCCATGACACTTAGGTGAAAAGCAAAATAGCTTTTGGTTTGACCCATTTGTTTTGTTTTTTCAATGTATATATGATTACATAGATCATATATAAATTCATAGAACAAATGGATTTCAATCTGCTTTACTTTGCATGGAGGGAAGTAGGTGTTAAAGTTTTGATAAAGGAAGACTTTCAAACTTCTGTCCGTATACTTTTCTATTGTTCAATAGGGATATTAGTTTTCAATTTTATATCTACTACTTCCATGCAAAAAGTAAATAATAATAATTAAATACTTTTTACAAGTCATTATTATCCCAGTTCTTTTTTTAAAAAATATTATTTATTAGAGTGAGTAGGAGGGAGAAGGAGAGAGAATCTGAAGCAAACTCCATGCTGAGGTCAGAGCTGGACATGGTGCTTGATCCCACAACTGTGAGATCATGACCTGAGCTAAAACTGAGAGTCCTGATGCTTACTGGCTGAGCCACCCAGGCGTCCCGGTCTCAGTTCTGTAGGTCAGAACTCAAGGAACAGACAGCTGGAGTCTATGCTCAGGGCCTCACATGCTAAAGTCAAGGTATTTTTTTTTATCAGCTGGGCTGCAGTTTTTACCTGAAATTCAGGATCATTTATCAAGCTCCCATAGTTATGACAGAATTCAATTCTTTGTGTTTGTAGGACTGAGGTCCTCATTTCAATGCTGGCTGTCAGCCTAGGAGTCCTTCTCAACTCCAGGAGGCAGCTCACATTCCTTGTCATAGGGCCCCTATATATAGTTCACAACATGGATGCTTACTTTATTCTAGGCTACATAGAGAGCCTTACTCTGACTTCCTCTACAACTAGTCTGACTAAACTCTCTGCCATTCAAAGGCCGGCCTGATTAGGTCAGATTCACTCAAGATAATCTCCCTTTCTTAAAATCAGCTGTGCCATTAGACAAAAATGAATCAGAGAAGTGAACTCCACCATATTCCCAGTCCCAAGGATTATACAGTACCTGTGCACCAAGGTGCAGAGATCTGGGGAGTCATCTTAGAATTCTTCCTATCAGACATGTATTTGTATGTGGTTCAAATTAACTTTTATATTTTATATCATCATCACCCTGTGGTTTTTTCATCTATATTAATTGTCTTTTGGGGCCTATACCTGTCTTAGATCTCTCTGGTTTACATTTACCTCTATACTTTATAACACCTATCCTAGAACTCCACACATAGAAATTTCAAAATTTAGAATTGATAGTAGCAGAGTGAATAGAACATACAAAACACAGAAAAATTATTTTATGATCTAAAAGAAGTACATATTCTAATTTTCTGCAGGCCAAGCATTTTTTTAGTGTAGAAATTAAGAAATGCCTTAAGAATAAAAATGTAACAGCTTGGTAAGGGACTTATTTAAAAAAGCATATTTCACATACTTAAAAAGCAAATTTTAAGTTATTTGTAAGTTTTCAGTCATGCATATAATCATTTTAAGCCCTCAGTATGGCAATATACTAAGCATTTCTAAATGGATACTCTTCTGAAAAAGTATTCTTAAAATCAAAATCTATATTCTGAACAATGACCTGGAAAACAGAATAGACTAGACAATATAGTTGTCATTTTCTAAATTTTGCTGCTGTTGCAGATATGTTGGCAGAAGTTAATGTCATTTTGGACCAAGGTTAAAGAGTTCAAGGGGAAAAATTGTATTGAAGTACTATTGGTTTAATCAATACGGGCTACTTGTTGCTTTGTTAGGTGTATACCTGCCCTAAAGCATGTAGAGATCCCAAATAAAAATAAAGGACATACTACATGCAGTTGTTAATAGTAAATAGCCTTCAAAATCAAGTTAATGCTTTGCGCATTGGTGGTGAATATTGCGAAGTGGTGTCTCCTATTGTCCAGAGAGGAAGAGGAGTACTTTTTTTTTTTCTTAAGATTCTTTTTATTTGTTTGACAAAGAGAAACACAGCCAGAGAGGGAACACAAGCAGGGGGAGTGAGAGAGGGAGAAGAAGTGTTCCCGCCTGCAGGGAGCCTGATGTAGGGCTGGATCGTGGGACTCCGGGATCATGACCTGAGCCGAAGGCAGATGCTTAATGACTGAGCCACCCAGGCGCCCAAGAAGAGTACCTTTTACCGAAACTTAGGAATCTCTTTGCACTAATTTTCCCTCCACACACATAGTGGTTAGAAGTCATGTCAGCTGCCTGCAGTTTGAATATGTACAGTAAATTCCAGCAAACTTGAAAAAGTCAGACATCTGAGGGAAAGGAAACAAATATATCAGCTGTGATAATACCTCATATCTATACTATTAGGAATTGTGATCAAGAACACAGCCTCAAGAGTCAGTTTGACTATAGAGACATTTGACAAATTAATAAAAACCATAACTTTTGAATTATTTCCTTTAAGTCTGAAAAATAATGCAGTGTTCCGGGTAATGATGAGAACATTCTTCTATTGTCAATTTGCCTGATTTGACACTGGCCCCCCGCCAACGGCCTTTACACTGGCTGTTCCTAAGTATAGAACCATCTTCTGCTAGAAGTCCACATGGTTTCCTTTATTACACCTTCAAGGCTTTGCTCAGATGTACAAAAACTATGTATAATTGTGTAATTCTGCTCATTGTACAAGGTGAGGAAACATGTAGACCTGTGCTTCAATGGAGTTACTATTAAACAAATTTAATTTCTATTTTTTACATTTATAAATGATAAATACATTTATGAATGATAAAAACAAGCAGAATACTGTTAAAACTATACAAAAAGTATAGTCAAAGTCCTAACTCCACATTGTTTGCATATACAAGATTCTCCTACAAAAGTATAAGTATCAGTAATGTTCTTTGAAATATAATTCTCAAAGGAGAAATAATAGTTTTGAATGGATGGTTGGAGTTATTTAGGACATTTTGTCAATTTTCCTTGTTTAGGTTAGCTAAACCATTTTTTAGATATCACTATACCATCCCTTTCCTTCCCCAGAGTTCCTTTAACATTGACTTGGAAGAAGGACACATAATGTGATGAGCGCTGGGTGCTATATGCAACTGATAAATGATTGAACGCTAATCTGAAATGAATGATGTACTACTATATGTTGGCTAATTGAATTTAAATTTAAAAAAAAAGAATCATTGACTGGGAAAATGACCTCTTTAAAATGTTGTTCTTAGGTGTCATAATTTGCCTGAAATATTATTATTGCATTCAAACTTTATGACTTTATTTGAAGAAATTATGTTAATGTTTTAACCAGTATTAAGTGTTAAAAGTATATGAAACAAAAATCTAAAAGAATTGAGCATTGTAATTAAAAATAATAAAGCAATTCAGACATTTTACCTTTTCACTAAACATACACAAAACCCAGAACATAGGATGGCGGACACCAGTGCACTACCACCTGCTTCAACAATTATCCACTCATGACCGATGTTATTCCTTGATTATTATGGAGTAAATTCTAAATCTCTATATCATTCAATTGGCAGAAATTTAAAAGATAAAAATAGCAAAAATGTACTAAAAGTGCAGGAAAATATTTCAATGATTTCTACATGTAAAGAGTATAGTAAACAAGTACAAAGAGTATTCAGGAAAAAGGAACTCACACAATCACTATTAAGATACCTTGTATATCTTTACGTAAATTTTCTTTGCAAATGGAACTCATCATTGAATACTTCTGTCTACAGCTATCTCTCTATCTTCAGTACTTACACAGTAGAAATATATGGGGCCCTCTAATATTTTTTTTCCATTAAACATTTCAGTTACCTACTATTGTATAACAATCCACTCCAACACTCAGTGTCTTAAAGATGTTGTGATTTATTATCTCTAATTTTGTAAGTTGGTGGCACAGTTGTGTTGGTCTTGCCTGAGGTGTTTCATGCGTCTATATCCAGCTGCCCAGATACACTTGGGGTCAGCCAATGTTGTCAGTGAAAGGCCAGAGTTTCTATCTTAACTATTACATTCTGTTGTGTTAGCATAAAAACAGACATAGTAAATAAATAAATGAACTTTTTGAGTTCCAATAAAACTTTATTTACAAACACAGGTGGTAGATCATATTTCATCCAATTGTTGCATTTTGCATCCTGTCTAGAGCACCAATTATTTATTCATTTAACATACTTGTATAAAACTTGTCTTTGAACTAGTTAGTACATAGACTGGATTCACTTCACCAATTTCAGATATCAGTATAGCTATTCTCTTTCTTTCTTATCTGTTTGTAAAATATGTCTTCAAGCTTACCTGAGGCATGAGTTGTGTTTAGTTTCTAAATAAATTCACTATAGTACAAGGTACAACAAGGCTGCCACTTTATACAAGTCTAGAATAATGTCTTATATTTTCATGAGTTAAGTTTGATGAGCTATAATTAAATGAAATACTTTTGTATGACTTTAGCCTAAGAAATATTTCCACTTTTGTTTGAAAAAATTAAATATTTTAATATAAGTTTATTATGGTCAAAGTTTTTGAGTTTGTTCATAAATATTAATGGTTGCATATATATACACACATATGTATTTAGTATATAAATATTTTATGTATATATATTTAGTATACCTAGAAATACTTAAAAATGTGTCCATGTGAAGTTTTAAATCTTCTGAAAATCCCTTTTGCTTGAATTTTATTTTATTTGAAATCACTGTTAGAATACTAGATACATACTGAGATGATAATACTGAAACACCGCTATAACAAATGCTTTTAATAAAAATGTTAAAAGTAACCATAATTGAATTAAAAATTAATGGAATATCTAAAATGGCCTAATAGAACTGTGAAGATGCTAAAAACATATAAGAGTACTATACAGTAACGTGATGCTTGGGTTGCTCAGTTGGCGAATGGAGCCCTCCTTCTGGATCCCTGCTCACCGGGGGGTCTGCTTCTCCCTCTCCCTCCAAACCTACCCATTCTCATGCTCTAGCTCACTCTCTCATGAATAAAAAAAAAATCTTAATGAAAGAGTATATACAATTCCATGGGGCATGGGCAATGAATCTTGGAATACTGAAAAAATAAAATTAAAGTAAAAAAAAAAGAGTATATACAATTCTAATTACTATGAATATGGGAGGGATTTTTTAAACTTTGAATATCATTTAATGAATAAATACTTCTTATATTTTAGAAATATATGAAGTGTTCCAGGGTATTAAAACAGAAGTTTGAAACTTATTCACCATATTTCATAAATTCAAAATGGCATATTTTTCACATTTTAATATCTGTTAAGAAAAATTACTTCAGTTGGTATTTATTTGCATACTTTAACAAATTCTGCTTGCCAGACAAAAATAATAGCAGAGCTCTTACTCAAGTATGTACAAATTTGGTCATAGCCATCTATATTATTGTAACTTCAATTCAGTTATGTGTATAGCATATAAAAAGTCTGACTTTCCAAGAGAAGGCACTTCATTAGTGTAAGAGAACTTCTCAAACATGAAAGGGGAAAGATTTCCTTTATATATATTGACAGCAAAATTTTCTCCACACCTCTGGGAATATGAAAGAGAAATACAGCTGGTTAAAATTCATTGTGACTAGACATCCAAGAGACCTTTTTAACTCAGCAAATGTTTTAGTTCTTGATGTACCACATAAACGTGTATCTGAGCAATTAAAAGAATAACCTTTACAAAAATGAAATGACTTGATTGTCATTCAATTTAATGGTGGTGAGCAACCACCAACACAAAAATGTCTGTGTGAAATGAAAATAACAATATCTCTAAGTCAAAAAGTCATTTAGAAGAATCTGGTTCTGAAATTGAATATACTTTAGGAATAATTTAACCTAATAATTATTTTGTATGCATTTAACACATTATATCTCCTAGTGCTCATAATCAGATAGAGCATTTTAGAATTCAAATAACCTAAGTGACATTTAAGTCTTCTCTACAGTTCATTTTGGTTTGAGTTATATCCCTGTAATAATGTAGTTTAAGAATTGCATTCAAAGCTGCATAATATATTGCTTCATTGTACCAATTTAATGTGTTGTAGGTTCCTCTCTGTTCTTTTTTCCTTTGGAAAAAAAATTTATATATACTAGGAAGATATACATACAAACATACACATATACCCAATCATACATACATACACACATATACATACCTATGAGGAGTAGATTACCTTTTACACAGGAAACATTTCTCATCGTTTTCTTAAATTTTTATTTTTTTATTGAAATATAGTTGACATAAAATATTAGTTTCATGTTTGCAATGCAGTGAGTCAACATTTATATACATTGTGAAATCACCATGGTAAGTCTATTACCATCTGTTATCACACAAAGTTATTACAATAATATTGAGTCTCTTTCCAGTGCATACTTTACATCCTGTGACTTATTTCTTTTACAAGTGGAAGTTTGCACTGCTTAATCCCCTTCACCTGTTTTGTCTATGTTCCCAACCCTCTCTTCCTTTGGCAACAGCATGTTCTCTGTATTTAGGAATCTGTTTCTGTTTTGTTTTATTGGTTCATTTGTTTTGTTTTTTTAAACTTCACAAATAAGTGAAATCATATGTTGTCTTTATCTCTGATATCTCTGACTTATTTCACTTTGCATGATACCCTCTAGTTCCATCCATGTTGCAAATGGTAGAATCTCATTCTTTTGAGAACTAGCCCATTAAATATAGATAGATGATAAATATAGATAGATATATATGTATATATGTATATATATGATAGAGATAACTTTTTTGTCCATTCATCTATTGATGAACACTCAAGTTGCTTCCATATCTTGGCTATTGTAAATAATGCTGCAGTAAACATAGGGATGCATATATTTTTTTTGGAATTTGTTTTCATTTTCTTTGAGTACATATCCAGAAGTGAAATTGCTGAATGATATACTATTTCTATTTTTAATTTTTTGAGTAACCTCCAAACTGTTTTTCATAGTGGCTACACTAGTTTACATTCCCACCATTAATGCGTTGGGATTCCTGTTTCTCCACATCTTTGCCAATACTCATGTTTGGTAGTAACCATTCTTACAGGTGTGAGGTGATATCTCATTGTTGTTTTGATTTGTATTTCCCTGATGATGAGTGATGTTTTTCATGTGTCAGCTATCTGCATGTCTTCTTGGGAAAAGATTTGTCCATTTTAAGTTGGATTATTTGGTTTTTTTTTTCCTTGTTGTAGGAGTTTTTTAAATATATATTTGAGATATAATTCTTTATCAAATATATCCTTTGCAAATATCTTCCCCCCTTCATTAAGTTACCTTTTCATTTTGGTATTTGTCTCCTTGGTTGTACAAATCCTTGTAGTTGGGTGTAGTCCCGCAGTCCCAGTTGTTTATTTCTGCTTTTGTTTCCTTTGCTTGAGAAGACAGATCCAAAAGATACTGCCAAGACCAGTGGCCAAGAGTTAATACCTATATGTTATTATGGGAATTTTATGGATGTATGTCTCACTTTTAGGCCTTTGATCCATTTGAGTTTATTTTTCTGTATTATGTATGGTGTAAGAAAGTGATCCCGTTCCTTTTTAAATTTTGTTTATATTCTATTTATTTATTTGAGAGAGAGTGGGGGAGAGTGAGAGAACACAAACAGGAGGAGCAGTAGAGGGAGTGGGAAGAGCAGACTTCCCACTGAGGAGAGAGATAGATGTGGGATTATGACCTGAGCTAAAGGCAGACGCTTAACCAACTAAGCCACCCAGGTGCCCCAAAAGTGATCCAGTTTCATTCTTTTCCATGTAGCTATCCAGTTTTCCCAGTACTACTTATTGAAGGACTGTCTTATCCCCATTGTTTATTTTGCCTCCTTTGTCATAAATTAATAGACCATATAAGCATGGATTTATTTTTGGGCTCACTATTCTATTCCATTGGTCTGGGTTGTTTTTTAGTCAACACCCTATTTTGAATACTATAGTTTTGTAGGATAGTTTGAGGTTTGGGAGTGTGCTTTCAGCTTTGTTCCTTTTCAAGATTTCTTTGGATATTATGAGTCTTTTATGGTTCCATATATCTGGGTTCTCTTTTGTATTTGATTTAAGAATCTGAGTCTTTAACCATTTTAGCCTTATTTTATTTTTAAATACATATAACTTTGATATCCTTCAAATCCCAAACAATATAAAAAGAAATGTTTAGGAAAGTCTTATTCTCATTCCTCTCCCTGTGCTTCTAATGCTATATTCACAGAATAACTACATAATGGTTTTTAGAAATCTTCTCATCCTTTTATCTTAATAAATGTATACTATTCTATTGTGATGATATCTCCTGCGAATGGGAGTTTGGACTGTTTACAACCTTTTGCTGTTAAACATAATGACCCAGTGAAAGCTGTGCCCATTTTGGGTTTTGTATTTATTTAGCAATACACACCTGCAAATGAAGATGTATTTATGATGCATTCTTAGAAGTGAGATTGTTGGACCAAAGGGTACATAAATATGTACCTTTTTTTAATATATATTGCTACATGGCCTCCAGCAGTTTATGGGTGCATTGTCCCATAGATTCCTCAATAGTCTATTGTGAAACTTGAAATTTTTCCTCTGTGATGCATGAAAAATAGTATCTTATTAAAGCCTTATTTTTTTCCTTTTTTTTTTAAAGAGGAATTAATTACATTTCCTAAGATTAAAGAGAATGCTATGTTGTGTAGAGCCACAAGAAAAGCATCAGGTTTTGGTCAGGAGGCAAAAGTGAGAATATGGGGAAAACTTGAGCCCTTTAATGGGTTTTCCAAAGGCAAGGCAAAACAGAGAAGAGCAAACAGCATAGGGTTGGTTAATAAAAATAGTTCTGGCAGGCTTTGGGCTATAAGATTGGTCTCTAGTTGCCTAGTACCTGGTTTGGGGATGACTTGGGCCATTGGAAATATGGGTTTGGTGTGTCAGAGTTAGATAAAGGGAAAGGTTTTTCATATAGACTCAAAATTCATTAGTTTACTTATGAAAGTCATGCTCCCCTAGTGAGCTCTTTGCTATCTCCAAGCAAAGACCCTGCTCTGGGAGGGTCAGTATCTTCTTGGCCAGCAAAATTTTTTAAATGTCATATATTTATGTGTGTGTGTAAATATACATATATAAATATTTATAAACATATAAATATTATATATAACATGATTAATACATTCTGTCTAGCTGTGCACATATATGTCTATACACATATACAATATAAATATAAAAATATATACATATATAAATATATATTAATACATCCTGTCTGCTATGACTACATGGACTAGGTGATTTCAGTATTTCTTACTGCCTTAGAGTATGATAAAATCCTCCATTGTTACCTATAGAACAAAATACAGTCCTTCCCATCATTTAATTGGGGTTTGCAAGGAGAACCTCAATGCTATGTTAATTAACTCTGAAGTATTATTTTGTAATTGAGGATAGTGCTTAGAGTCTGGTCTAATTGAAAACTCTGGCTCTGAGGTGCCTGGGTGGCTCAGTTGGTTAAGCGACTGCCTTCGGCTCAGGTCATGATCCCGGAGACCCGGGGATCGAGTCCCACATCGGGCTCCCTGCTCTGCGGGAAGCCTGCTTCTCCCTCTCTCACTCCCCCTGCTTGTGTTCCCTCTCTGGCTGTGTTTCTCTCTGTCAAATAAATAAAAAATCTTTAAAAAAAAAAAAAAGAAAGAAAAAAAAAAAGAAAACTCTGGCTCTTTATAGGGGTGGATAGCTGAGCTTTAACTTGTAATTCCATTGACTTTTTATACTTTCTCTGACCAAAATATATCTCTTCAGGATAGTAGTTTAAGCACTATATAGTTCTATATTTATAGAACAATATCAAATGTGTAAGACTGAAAGAAGCATGCATATGTACAACTCAATTAGTACCTCTATTTTCTCTCTAATCATTATCAAGTATGATTTAATCTGATTCTTAATTTTTTTCCTTCTGAGAGTTTTTTTACTTTTTGTTTTGTAGACTATTTATGAGAGAGCACACACACACACACACACACACACACACACACACGCAGGCAGGGGGAGAAACAGACTCTCCGCTGACCAGGGAGCCCACTACAGGCCTTGATCCCAGCATCCTGGGATCATGACCTAGCAGAAAGCAGATGTGTAACCTAATGAGCTGAACCACCCAGATGCCCCACCTTCTGAGTTTAAATACCTGAATCAAAATACAGTAGTGATGGTGCTGTGCTTTAGAATAGCTTGTCATTAAGGGTTTTTAAAGGTAGCATCTATTCAGGCTTTAATGTGTTTCTAGAAAAATAATGCTTGGTGTTACCACTTTTCGGGAAAAAGGTCCTATATATAATTCCTTATTGGTTTTTATTTTGGTGTGTTTATGTTTTCTTTTCCACACAAATAATGAGAGAGAAAAAACATGGTGGGGATAAAAACCACATATCTCTAAAATTCTATGATGTTGTTTTCCTAATCTGCAGATAGCTTTTAAATTACATCAGTGGCTCATGTAACCAATAACAGGCTTTAGGTGTTTACTTTAAAAAATATTGAGACATAATTGATGTGTAATATTCTATTATTTTCAGATGTACAACATAATTCAATATTTGTATATATTATAAAATAATCACCGTAATAAGTCTAGTTAACATTCACCACCACATATAGTTACCAGTTCTTTGTCTGATGATGAGAACTTTTAAGATCTACTCTCTTAGTAACATTTGACTATGCAATACAGTATTGGTAACTATATTCACTATGACTTACTCAATTTATAATGGGATGGTTGTACCATTCAGCGATCATCCATTTTATCCACTCTATCCCCCAACTCTGGAAACCACAAACTTATTCTCTGATCTATGAGTTCAGTGGGTTTTTTTGTTGTTTTTGTATGTTGT
This sequence comes from Spilogale gracilis, assembly GCA_004023965.1. Lineage (NCBI taxonomy): Eukaryota > Metazoa > Chordata > Mammalia > Carnivora > Mephitidae > Spilogale > Spilogale gracilis. The sequence continues at coordinate 8,081 of PITA01024802.1, read as the reverse complement.
TTTTTTTTAAAGATCCACATATATACAAGATTATACAGTATTTGTCTTTCTCTGACTTCTTTCATTTAGCATAATACCTGCATGGTCCATCCATGTTGTTGTAAATGATAATATTTCCTTCTTTTTTATGGCTGTGTGTGGGGGGAGGGTGTTGTATTTTCTTTATTCATTTATCAATGGACACGTAGGTTGGTTCCATGTCTTGGCTATTGTAAATAATGCTGCAGTGAATGTATTAGTGTTTGCATTTTCTTTAGGTAAATACCTACAAACAAAATTGCTGAATCATATGGTAGTTCTGGTTTTCCTTGATTGAAGAAAGCCATACTGATTTTAATAGTGTACAATCCCGCCAACAGTGTACAAGGATTCTCTTTCCTCCATATCCTCAATACTTGCTATTCCATCTCCTTTTGATAATAGACATTCTAACAGATGTGAAGGGATACCTCACTATGGTTTTGATGTGCATTTGCCTGGTGATTAGCAATGTTGGTCACATCTTCAAGTAACACTTGGTCATCTGTATGTTTTCACTGGGGAAAAAGTCTATTCAGACCCTTTGCCCATTTTTTCATAACATGATGATGATGATTAATGCTATTAAGTTGTGTGCCTTCTTGGCATATTTTGAATATTAACCTCTCATCAGATACACAGTGTGCAAATATTTTCTCTCCTTTCATAGGTTGTCTTTTCATCTTGTTGATTTCCTCTGTTGTGCAGAAGCCTTTTAGTTAAATGTAGTCCCATTGGTTCATTTAGTTACTATGCCAGTTTTTTCATTAAGTGGGTTTCAATGGGCTTGCATCAATTAATGATCACAAAAATTAGCATCAAATTCATAGTCAGACATAAAGCTACAACTCAAAGGGCCCATATGAAATATTAAGGCACTAGTAATTATGTAATTTGCACTGGTCATATATTTCCATGTGTTTAATAAGAATACTTTTGAAACTTTAGAATATCAAATTGGCCCAAATGATAAAAATATCTTGATTTTTACTCCCACATATTGAAATATAAAATGAACACCACAGAGAATTAAAATCCATTTTCTAAATTGTTAAATATATTTCAAGAAGAAAATGTTTCCTTTCTATATCCAGAAGGTACCTTAGAAAATAACTTACTAATGAAACTTAAATATATATAATTGTGTTATCTCTGATAACAGTATAAACCATGAGCATGCAGATATATGTATGTAAATTTGGTGACTGTGGAAGATGTGACTCAGTTACTACTGCTAGTTATAGGTACACTGAATAATACTTACATCTATAATTATAAAAGCCTACATAATATCCAATGAGAGTAGGAGGATCTGATCACTTAGTATATTATAAAGGGAAGGCCATAAATTATTAAATACAATTGTAAAAATTATTTAAAATCCATGTTAACATAAAGAATCCCTAAAAGGTGATGGCTGAATGTATTCTTTTTGATAAAGAATGATTTACAAATTACATGGTAATACAACTTTGATACTAATTCTTCATCTGAATCTAACAGTTGTCTTAAATGCTGATTAAATTAGCTTATTTTTTTTAATAAAGACCACAGATATGTAACAGTTGTAGAGACAGTAAATGGCATGCCAAAGGGGTGTTTAAATTACTACCAGAAGTAACCCCCAAACAAATCATGTTCAAAGAATTATCTAATAATACAGCATAGTAGGTGGTAAATGAGCTAATAAAGTAAGTAATATAATTCTATGTTGGAGTTCAAACACAAGTGTTAAAATAACATTTAACATTAAGATTGTAGTAATTTATACAAGACCCTGGCAGAGGGGAACGTATTGTGTCAGAACAGAAGTTATAGCAGGAATAATCTCATTATTTGTGTCATTCAGATAGCTTAAAATTCGAGATATGATATTTGGAAAATGGTAAATTTATATCTGAGAAAGTTTTTTATAAAGGACAAGAAAGGTAAAGTGTACAGTGAGCTAGTTCATCTCTTATCTCAGTGCTTAGCAGGGTGCCACATCTAATGAAAATAATTAAAGTCCAAAGTGAAGAGTTTTATTTAAGTATAATTTTTATTTGGCCAGTAAGTGCTTTTACAGACTATTTCTTCATTCTTCTCAGTCTTAAAACAGCTCTAGTAGGGCCTTTTTATTGAAGTATTTTATCACTGCTCTACTGTGGGCATTCCTCAAAGTTTGGTTACAGCCTTGTTCTATTTCTTACTACAGTTCTATCCCAAGTGGACTTAGTAGTTGTATCTTCAGAAAATCATTTCCACTGTTCCTGATAAGACCAAAACTCTCCCACTATGTGCTTCTTAGCATCATGGACCTCTTAATTGTAGCTGTAATTTCACATCTCTGTGTGGGTTATTTAATGAATGTTCACTTCACACATCAAATTTAAATTCCACTAAGGCAGCACTTGTGTTTGTTCTTCATATATCTACCACCAACATATAGCATAGTTCCCTATGCATAGTCGAAAATCAAAAAAATACTTATTAAATGAATGAGTAAATAAGTGAATTAATCTTTTTTCTTAAGCCCTTAGTGATACCTCAATTTTTTTATTCTTCAATTTTAGAGAAGTTATCTGTTTATTTTCTTTATTTTACTTACTATTTGAAATTATTTCTCAATATTTTTGGTTTTCAAAAAAGCCTACATATACTAATCATGTAGTATATTTTGCTTGCATATAATTTTTATTATTCTTATAATTATTATTCAAAATATATCATTTACTTTATTAGCTTATAAAAACCTTCTACCTTGAACTGTTACAGTAGGCTCCAAAATAGTTTTTCTCATTTTTCCTTCACTTCATTGGCTTAAACCTGCCAGACTAATTTTATTTTCTATCTGATTTATCAAGTCATTACTTTTAGGATATGACTTTTTAGGCTTACAATATAATATCTGCAGTATGTAATTGACCTTATATACCATATGCTCAAAACTCTTGCTTTTTTCCCTACAGATTATGCACTCTTCTTCTTTGTCCTTTACACTGTATTAACAGATCAAAATTGTTAATTCTCTATGCCGCACACCTTTTCACCAAACCATGGCACTTATTAAATATTCCAAAATGTTTAAAACCAAACTAAAATTTTAAAGCTCCTTTCATAACGTTTTAGAGAGTAAAAGTCAGGGTTAAATATAATAGGAGAAACATTATATAGCTACTATCTTTTTTTAAGGTGTATTTATTTATTTTAGAAAGAGGGAGTGTACACACAGGACAGGGAGGGGCAGAGAGAGAAGGAGAGAGAGAAACTCAAGCAGACTCCCCACTGAGAGCAAAGTTCATCCTGGGGCTCAATCTCAAGATCCTGAGATCAGGGGCTGGGCCAAAACCAAGAGTCTATCACTTAACAGACTGCACCAACCAGGCACCCCTTAGATCCTATATTAATATTTTAATCATCATGAAACATGAGAGAAAAAAAATATATATATATAAATACATTTACTATTCAGTCGAATAGTTCATAACTAAAAATGTAGTATTTGCAAATTTTATGGCATGATGGATATTTGGAACATGTTGCTGAGGTTAGCCTTTCTAATTAAATAATGAGATGTCTATTATATAAATTCTGGATTCAAAGATTAAGAAGAATGATTAAGAAGAGTACTCTTGGAAATGAATAATTTTTCCTGAAGTAGCAAAGAAATCCCTTCCTTGTGACTCACATACTCTTCTGGCTTTTAAAACAAATGGTTTATGAGAAAAGTTTAAAAGAAGCCTTTTTAAGAATCTAATTACACTTAGATTTAAAATACATAAATATTATATAATGCAAGTCAACAAATTAAATTTATATATTTGTTTATAATGTTAATGTGAATTATGTCAGTCATTATTAATAGTGTACTCTGAGCTCTTCAGTGAACTTCATTAAATACTCCAGTTTACTAGAATAGCAATGAAAAATCTGCAGTTATGTATCCTGATGACTTCATCTTGTTCATTTACAACATCTTTTGATGGACAACAGTAGCAAACTAATCTGAAGCTGTAAAAAATGACAGTAACACTTTAGCAGTCACTCATTAAATTTGAGGACTGCACTCAATTCCTCTTAATGGTGATAATAATCTCTATACTCAAGGGGCACCTGGGTGGTGCAGTAAGTTAAGTGTCCAGCTCTTGGTTTCAGCACACATCCTTATTGTGGGATCCTGCTCTCAGGGTTTTGAGATTGAACCTTGAATCAGGCTCCACACTGAGCACAAAGTCTGCTTAAGACTCTCCTCTCCCTCTCTTTCTGCCCCTCTCAAGTAAATAAATATATCTTTAGAAGATAATAATCCATTAGTTTTATCATTTCTAACTGTCTTATACAAGTTTTGCATGTTCATCAAAAAAAAGGAGAAAAAAAAAAAAAGAGAACCACGCCTGAGGACTATGTTTCCACCACATAAATTAAAAATCGTTAGCTGTAATGTCCCTTGCTTTCATTTTCTCATCTCTATAGGAAGAGAAAGAAAGAGTGCTATGTTTTCAAGACTCCCTATCACTATTTTACACAGAGTTTTTCTTTTCTTTTTTAAATCTCTGCTTAGTTTAGTTTTGTTGTTTCAGTTTTTGTTCATCGCTCCAGTCACACATACCCTCTCCTGGAATCTTTTCCTATTGCATGAAATCTATCCTCTAAAATTTCCTTTGCTGTGTGTCTCAGTTTTTATTTATTTCAATGCTTTTTTTGTCTCCAAACTTGACAGATAGTGTCACAGGTTTTAGAATGTTAACTAGGCACATCTTTCCCCAGCAGATTGAAGGTATTTTACTGTCTTCGGGCTGTCAGATATCAATCATTTAAAGGTAATTGTTTCTGTCTACTATTATATTTTTCCCTTTGATTTTTTATGATTTCAATCAGATGTGTCTAGGGGTATTAATGAAAACCTTGTTGTATCTGACTTACTGTTTTTATGTTTTATTCATTCTTGTTGATGTGTTTATATTTAAACTTACAGTTAATTAATTGATTCTACTTACTTGGCTGCCTCTACTAGAAAAAAGAAGTCTTGTATATCTTTTGTTAACATTCTTCATGATTTTTACTTTATGCTTAGTTTCTTAGAAGAGTTTAAATCCAGTCAGTTATATATTTTAATATAAAAATTATAATTGTCCTTGTTTGCTTCCAAAAGAATCAAGATTCCAAGATTCCTGAAAAATTGATTATCCTTAAATTTTAACTTGAAATTGGAGGGAAGAAACTTCCTTTACAATTCAAAATGAAAAGCATTTCCACAAAATATAATGAGTTAACTATATTTCATCAGAATTATTTCTGCACTTGTTTTCTTGTATTTCAAAACTTAATGTTAAAATACTTGATTATTGCCTGATGCTTTGAATATTTTCTCAGACATTGCCAACACTTCTGAATGGTTAAATAGATAATCAACATGTAGAACATTTATATCCCTTTCTGAATCAAAGAAAGACAGCTAGAGAGATAGCATACTCAGAAGGAAAAGGGCAGAACTGTCCACAGTATAAAAATCGTGCATTTCAGATAAGAATTCACCTCTCATTTTAATTTTCAGCTCCTCTATTTTAAAGTTGTGAATATATAATAATTAACAGAATATAATTAACATTTTACTGTGAGCTAACAAGATTACATTTTAAGTTGCATTTGCAGTAAATGCAGGACATATTTTAGATATGTATTAGCCACACAACTTTTAAAATTATCTTTATGACTATATGGATGCAGAATGTAGGTTATTTTTGAAAATTATTACATATCCTAAATTAAATATGTCTCCTATCATCATTACAATCATTGAGGCATTTATACAAGAAATTTAAAGCAGATTAAGCAGTAACCATTTACTTGCCTCCTCGAAGTACTATTTAGTGTCTACTGAGGAATAGAGAAACCCTTACCTATATAATCTATAAATTTTATGTAATCCTAAAATATTGTCAGGTTTACATCTGACAAAGCAATAAGGATCATTCTTTGGCATAATATGTAACCAAATAAAAACTTAGTTGTAATTTCTTACCACTTTTATATCCATCTATGACATTTCTTAAAAACTTTTAGAGGCTCAAGAATACTTTATTTATAAGAAAAACTGAATATTCCAATCTCATTACTAATAAGTTCCAAGGTACCAGCCCAGGGCCTTTCTCTTATTTCAGTTTTCCACCTGCCTTTTTTCAACCTGCATTTATCCATTATAGTTTCCTTTATTTTCAGATATCTTACATATAGTAGATGAGAATTATGTGTTTTTTTGTATATGAGTTTTATGAAACAAACTATGTTTTAAAATTTCTAAATGAAAGTAAGTCTCACGTGATACCCTACCTACTCATCATAGATACTGAAGCATCTGGTTAAGGTAATCTTGGGGCTCCTTGCTCTTTTTTACTACATAGAACAGAACTCAAAGGGATTTATGTTGTTCCTAGAATTGGGGAGAGGCCTTAGTACATAATGATAATAATGTCTTATCTTTGGTGCTTGTGCTATAGAAAACTGTTAGCCTTGTCCTCTGTTCTCCACCAACTCTTGACATCTTTTAAAACTGAGATTTGTCCTTCACAGCAGCTTTTTTTAATAACAAGATAATCAGAAATTTTTGTGCTTCTTATAATGATGATGAGCTACTCATCGGTAGCTGAAGATCTTTATTTCTTTATTTTAAAATTTATTTTATTTTTTCAGTGTCCCAATGAACAAAGATTCATTGTTTATGCACAATACCCAGTGTTCCATGCAATATGTGCCCTCCTTAATACCTACCACCAAGCTCACCCATCCCTCCAACCACCTCCCTTCCAAAACCTCAGTTTGTTTCTCAGGGTCCACAGTCTCTCATGGTTCATCTCCCCCACCAATTTACCCCAATTCACCTTTCCTTTCCTTCTCCTAAGGTCCTCCATGTTATTATCCCTAATGCTCCACAAGTAAGTGAATACATATGATAATTTACTTTCTTGGCTTGGCTTATTTCACTCCACATAATCTCCTCCAGTCCCATCTATGCTGATAAAAAAGTTGGGTATTCATCCTTTCCAAGGGACAGAAAATATTCCATTGTATATGTATATTCCATTGTATATGGTATGTATATTTATATTTATATACCATACGTTCTTTTTTTGTTGTTTTTTTAGTCTTTCTTTTTATTTTATTTATTTTATTTTATTTTATTTTATTTTATTTTATTTATTTATTTTTTATTGTTACTAATTTTTTTTTCCATTGTTCCAAGATTCATTCCCCATTCCCAACACCCAGTGCTCCACGCTTTAGGTGTCCCCAGTACCCACCACCAGGCTCTCCCATCCCCCCACCCCCCTCCCTCCAAGTCGCTCAGTTTGTTTCTGTGTCCAAAGTCTCTGTTGTTTCGCCTCCCTCCCTGGATTACCCTAGTTCCCATTTCCTTTCCTTCTCCCACTGTCCTCCAGGTTACCCCTCATGCATCGCAAGTAAGTGAAACCATGTGATACTTGACCTTCTCTTCCTGGCTTATTTCACTCAGCATAATCTTCTCCAGTCCAGTACATGTTGCTACAAAAATTGGATATTCGTGCTTTCTGATGCAGGCGTAGTATTCCATTGTATATATGGATCACATCTCCACACGCACAAGGGCGCCCACACGCTGGGGGGAGCCCACACGCACGGGGGCGCCCACACGCATGAGGGCGCCCACACGCACGAGGGGACACTCACATTCGGGGGCTGCCCACACGCTCGGGGGCGCCCACACGCACGGGGGGACGCTCACGTTCGGGGGCTGCCCACACGCACGGGGGAGCCCACACGCATGGGGGGGCTGCCCACACGCACGGGGGGGCTGCCCACACGCACGGGGGGGGCTGCCCACACGCACGGGGGGGCTGCCCACACGCTCGGGGGCGCCCACCCCAGAATTCATGCTTTCAATTATATTTTAATTATTCTTTGCCTGTTGATGCAAAGTTAAACATTCTTTCTTTCTGGAACTAAGACTGCTAACGGAAGCCAGCCGACAGCAGCAGGAACTGTTCTGTGCGTGAAGTGCAGTTGCAGAGAGCTGTATAGCGAAGGTATTGTGGAACTCTTTGCGCTCC
>PITA01024801.1:0-25594 GCA_004023965.1 Spilogale gracilis | reverse complement strand
AAAGGCTGTCAGTTTTTCCCCATTGAGGATGATATTCGCTGTGGGTTTTTCGTAGATAGATTTTATGAGGTTGAGAAATGTTCCCTCTATCCCTATACTTTGGAGAGTTTTGATCAGAAACGGGTGTTGTATTTTGTCAAATGCCTTTTCTGCATCAATTGAGAGTACCATGTGGTTTTTCTCTCTTCTCTTATTGATTTGTTCTATCACGTTGATTGTATTTCAATAGCTATTTATGACATTCTCCATTCCCAAAAATTATGAGGTATTTTTTTACTAATTTAATTTTAAGGTAACTATGGCTAAGATGACTTACAGAGATATTTTTAAATATATTCAATGAGTTATCTTTACACCGTGTGCTAAAATTAGCTTTTCTGATCTTACTGATTTTTTAATTAAATTGTAATTGTTCCTTTTGGGATGGGAAGAGGAAAGATGGCCACTCATGTTTATTTTGTACATTACTCCATCTTCATTTCTAGAAGGGAAAGTGCACAGAGTGAGTACTCAATGAATATTTGTTGAGTGAATCAGATCAAGGATTAGAATCTGGTGCCACTGGATGTGGGACATAAACAATGAATCTTGGAACACTGAAAAAATAAAATAATGTAAAAAAAAAAAAAAAGAAAATATTAAACTCCTTCTAAGGAAGATCTTTTCATCATTCCTGAATAAAAAGGTGATTTTTGCTTGAGTGCTTATAAGGACTTTTTAACATTGCTCAAGAATTTTAAAGAAAATAAAAATACAATATAAAACAAAAATTGAAATAAACGTTTCTTTGCCGGTGTAATGCTGCTCTCTGCCCTGAAGATGGCAAGCATCCACTCCCCTCAGGAAATGAGATTTCTTTTGCTACTATCCTGGAAAAACAACACTGGTCTTTTCTTTTGGCTTCCTAGGTCTAGCCCGGTCATGCAGGCAGCTGCCCTAGGTTCTTCCCTTGGAACAGCAATTGTTGGAGGGCTGATCACAGGTCAGGATGAAAAGTAACAGATGATAAACATATAAACTGGTAAATTTGAAAATATTCTGAACTTCTGACAATAAAGTAATCCTGTAAACTCAAGGGGATATTTTATTTTAAGTAATCTCTGCACCCAATGTGAGACTTGAACTCAAACATCAAGATCAAAAGTCGACCCTTATAGTAGTATATTTATTACTATGCAAGTAAGTTTTCCTCTTCAGCATCATAACATGATTATTTTCTCCTTAATCTCATAGGTTTAATTCTCAGGTTCATTATCCGTGTACAGCCACCTACGGAGTTCTTCTTTGATGATTCTGTGTATTGGGAGGTACTGTACAGCATTCTAGCTAAGACTGTAAATGATGTCTATACCTGTGAAGTTCTGCTCACCTGAAGCCTAAATGTCTGTTTGGCATCTTTGTGATAAAACTGGATAAACTTCCTAATTATAGAGAGAAATTGAGACAATGTATCCGGACACATAAAACCAAAAGTTAAAGCCTTTTCCAAAGCAGAAAGGACATGAAAACAGAATTTCGTAGGCAAATGTCCTTTGCTCCTCCGGGAGCAATAAAAAGCTACTCATAAATATAACAGGAATCCCAGGCAGTGGCACGAAATTTTATACCATATATATGAGTAGGCAAAACACATAGAATATGGAAGGTTGAAGAATCTCAGTGAAGAATGGTACAAGAGCTTTTATGAATAACATCATCTTCTTTCTCTCCTCCAGTTTCTACCTCTTTATTCCATTGACATTTTCCCCAAATTATTTCCTGCAAAATTAAGAGTGATAGGTATTTTGATGTGTTCAATGGGATTTTCAAGGAAAACAGGTTTAGGAAAGAGAATGTAGTCAGGGTGAGTGGAGTAAATATTTTTGTTCTTTAATTTTTCCCCAAGACAAACAATTGTTATTCTTAGTTCTTTCTATTGAAATACATTGTTTCAATACTTACCTCTGTGAGGCCCAGGTGAAAGAAACTGTAAAATGTCCTAATCTTGTTTTCTTTAAAGGTCCCCAAGGAGAAAGAAGTTGACGATGAATGAACATGAAGGCCACAACCAGCCGAAACCTAAAGACTAAATATCATTCCTGTGCCTCAGTTTCCTTTCCCATTATCTAGAATCATGTTAATTTTTTTTAAGAAGGCAGCATCCAATAATAACAACAAAATGGATAGATCCTGAGCCCAGATATCCAGTGCATAAAATCTTAACACAATCTGGTGTTGTTTCTTGACATTCAATGATTGCTTAGGTGAAGGAATGTGGCTTATAATACAGATGGTCAAATGGATTCTTTCTAGGACTCCCAGACTACTCTGGCCAGTGGGTAGGTACAGGGTGAACATTCCATGAATATTCTTGTATTTTTTTCCCCATAGTGGTAAATTTACAAAGAAATCAACACATCTGATTATGTCAGTTTCATACTATGTCTTCAGTTCCAAAGGTATAAAACTAAAGCCAATAAGACAATATGTAAGAAATCTATATAAAAAATATGAAAGAAATTATTGTGTAGAGCAAGAACATGATTGTTTTTGGTGGTGCTTTCTTGATTTAAAAATAGTCTAGTTAAGTCATAATGTTATGTCTTTACTTGAATGTTCTTATGCTTAATTCTTTTTGCATGTTTGCTATTTGAGACAAGAGTTCAAATGCTATCTGACCAAAGTCTATTTTGTATAAAATTCCAATAAATTAAATGTTATTTTATTATAAATTAAAGCATGTATCATTGGTTCTCCTTTCTTTGATGGTTGGAATTCATTTTATTAAGAAGCATGCACACACACACACACACACACACATACACCCCTCTTATACAGTCCATATTCAAGCCAAATAAATTGTTACCATGTATGAACTACAAAATAACTAAGTTAATGTCTCACATTATAGGGTAAGTTTGTTTTTTTAAAAAAAATATTTTATTTATTTGACAGAGAAAAACACAGCTAGAGAGGGAGCACAAGCAGCAGGAGGGAGAGAGGGAGAAGCAGCCTTCCCGCAGAGCAGGGAGCCGAGCTCAATGCGGGGCTCGATCCCAGGACTCTGGGATCATGACCTAAGCTGAAGACAAAGGCTTAACCACTAAGCCACCTAGGCGCCCCTACAGAGTAAGTTTTAAAGAACTAAGTTTTAGGAAAGGTAATTGACATAGTCATATAAAATTATTTCCAGAAAAGTACTTTTTTTTTTTTTTACTCTTTCTCTAGAACCTTTTAAGATTTTTCTTTTTCTGGAGTCCTAAAGTCTTGTCAGGATGTGTCTTTGTATCTGTGAGGGCATAAACCTTGGCATAATTAACAATTAAATATTAAATATTACAAGTAACAATGAATTATTTAATAATTTATTCCTCTGGAGAAATCATATAATTTATTTATAGATCCTAAGTGTTTCATTAGACAAATAGGTGATTTCTTTCAAAGGTACATCCGAGTCTCTCACATAAGGTTTTTGAAGTGTGCTTATGTTATAAAATTCATTATCCCCAGTCTTGCTGATCATCACAAAGAATCATCTTCACTATCCGATATCCAGAGACCTCTCATTCCCTGCTGATCATAAGGCAAACCTCAGAGGGTCTTGGGTAAACAGAGGTGTGTTCTTTTTTTTAAGTCTATAATTGTGATGTGCTTAGGAACAAGATTGTGATGGCCATTAGCGCTTGGCTTATAAACACTCTCTCCTGCTTTCTGGATATGCAGTTCTTATAAATGGTAGTCTTAATTTAAAATTCTGAGTTAATGGTATTTTTTTAACAATAGTCTTTTTTTTTTTTTTAATCTGCCTTGCCTAGAATTTGGTGAAGCATTTTGATTGAATATTTGAGTCTTCTGCTCAGATAAACTTTCTTTTACTACTTAGTGGCTTCCTCCTCTCATCTTTGTCTAGTTACTTTGTCTTTTTCTTTGTCTAGTACTTCTATTATTCACATGGAAAATCTACTGGATCTGTTATCCAAATCTATGACCTTGCCCATCTTTATCTCATTGATTTTAACAGAGATTCTGTGCTCCTTCTATTCATCTATTGATTTGTTTGTTTGCAAATCATTGTCCCTCTTTATAGATGCAGCTAAATTGTGTGTGCGTGCATGTTATGCTTGAATCTCCTTAATTGTTCTTACAATTTTGTTTATTGGCGAATGGGGTGCACTTTTTGTTCAAGATCAAGTTCAAAGTCTAAGCTAGCTCTATCAATTGTTAAATAACATTTTTTATACCTTATATGTTCCCCCAAAAAATATTTCTGATATCAAAAATACTATTTATATCAACTGGTTTTTAAGTTCTACTTGGATGATCAGTTTCAGGAAGTTTTTGTTATTCTTTATGCTTATCTAAATCTGAAAGACTGGCCTATAATTTTTAACTGCAATTTAAGACAGTGTGGTGAAAGCAGATATATTTTCAGATTTCCTAGCCCTTGCTTCTAGTCTTCACTCTCTATTGTATAACAGAGTTCTGCTGATCTAGAGAAGGACTTCTGCAATAGCTTGTTAGAAGCCACTTATTCTGTGTCTCTTGAGTCTCTTCATTCTGGGTTCTGGCACTCTTATGGTTGGTTGTTGATTTGGTTTGTCTCTTCCCTGTGGGGTTACGTTCCAGTTGCTGAGGTACCTTGGGTGGCAGTAATCTGGATAATGAAGGGAGGCACAGCAATCTGGCAAAGTATGTCAGAGATTTGCCAGAGTGTGAAAATATACTTCCCTTAATGAAAGCTTGAACAGAGCCTCTCTGTTTCTCAGTCTTTTCAGCAGGCCATGCTTGGTGTTCTTCTAGAACCAGGGCCAGGAAGGACCCAATGCATCTGCTAAGCATTCCTGTAGCTCATCAGGGGCAAGGGATACCCACTGTCACCTCCGCTGAAAAGATAAATTACCATTCCCTGGGAATTCACAGACCTCTGCAAACCAATAGTTCTCAAATCTCTAGTCCTTGGTTCTCTGCCACCTGCCTCTAAATTCTCATCCAACACAGAGGAAGAAAATTTTCTATTAGCTTTTCTTTCTGCCTTGAATCCAAGATCTTACCTCCTCCAGTTAAACAGCAGGCCTGGTTTCTGCTCAACTCAGGACAGTTCCTGTAGTTTGATTAAAGACATAAGATGATTAGTGCCTATCTGGATCAATTGGTATAGCATGTGACTCTTGATGTCAGGGTCATGAGTTCAAGACCCACGTTAGTGTGGAGCCTACTTAAAAAAATAAAGAGCTAAAATGATAGCACACACAGAGTGTCGTAGGTAAGAGAAGAGGGAAACCTAAATAAGATTAAAGGGACACTTGCCCCCCCAAAAAACCCTAAATTAAAACAGTATACAGTAGGGTAAAGAGTAATTTAAAACTCAACTCTAAGGGCACCTGGGTGGCTCAGTTGGCTAAGTCTGACTCTTGGTTTCAGCTCAGGTCATGATCTCAAGGTTGTGGGATCGAGCCCTGATTTGGGCTCCACACTCAGCATGAAGTTTGCATGAGTTTCTCTCCCTCTGCCCTTCCCCCACTCTCTCTCTCTCAAATGAATCAATAAATCTTTTTAAAAAAATAATGAAAACAAAAAACTCTACTGAAAATAAAGCTAACACTCTTTCCCCTAGAGAACTCTTGCTCATGAAACATTAGAAGTCTCCTTAATCCACTCTTCCTTCTTTTTGAAGATAGAAGTTGTTCCTGTGTGTGTGTGTGTGTGTCTGTGTGTGTGTGTGTGTGTGTGTGTGTGTATGTGAGTTGGTGGGATAAGTTGGTTAGGGAGAGTAACAAGTGAGAGGAGTTAACAAATTCATGAACTGTCAGATTTCTCTAATCTGGACTTTATTTCTTAAATCACCCACTTCTAACCTGTCTACCCCTAGACATATGTTCTGTCTATTTGGGAGGGCACAAAATCCAGTCTTTTCTAACTAATGACCTTAGCCCTTCATCCTGGCCTTATTTCAATTGGTAATTACCAAAAAATCTCTCAGAATAATATCTACCCCAATTTTAGCCAACCTAAATGAGAGCAGCTCCAACAAGCACATCTTATCCTTATTAATCAGACACAGACACTTTCTAGACCTCATCTGACAATAAGTATAGATCTGCCAGGTCCACTTTTGGACAAAGCCCTTCTTTTTGGCTGGTCACCCATTAGTACACCAGGTTTTGAATTTAATTCCTGCTTAGTCTTTTACTATTTAAGTGTTTTTAGGAAAAGTACTTTATCTCTCTGAGTCTCTTTAGTAACCTATAAAAAGAGATAATACCTACTTTGTGGAGTTATTTTGAGGATAAAGGGATCCATAAATTATCCAAATTTACCCTTATAGAGGCCCTCTGAGTTAGATATTATCACTAAAACTGAGATTCTGGCTAAAGGAGCTGGGGTTCAAACTTAGATCTTATAACTTTAAATATTGATTTTTTTACAACCAACTCCATATGCTTCTTCTAAAGCTTAAGTTATAAAAGCACAGGGAAATGGATGTCTCTTGGTGGAATTTCAAGTATTAATGAAAAGATTGAGAGACAGATCTTGGCAACACATAACCAGCAGCTTACTCCAGCCTTGATTCCATCAGATCTATGGAAGAGGGTCTTAAATGTGAGCATTCTGCCATTGCTGCCTGAATCATGATTACTATGGGGATATTTTAATCCCCAGCATTTAGAATTCGTATATAATATATTTCTCCTAAGAACCCATTTCTACCAGGGGAACCTGGGTTGCTCAGTAGGTTAAGCATCCCACTCTTGACCTCGGCCCAGGTCTTGATCTTTGAGTTCAGCCCTGCATTGGGCTCTACACTGGACATGAAGCTTACTTTAAAAAAATAAATTATATAAACTTAAAAAAAATCAGAATTTATAGTCCTTCAAATTTTTGTCTATTTCCAGATTTCCATATATGAATTAGATAAAATGATGGATGAAGTAGAAGTAACTTTTCTGGTTGCAAGGAATATCAGGTAACCTTGAAAAGGATCCATTCTTTCAAAGTTCCCTTTTCTATAAATGGGATAATTTCAATGATCAGAACAATATTGTTCTGTAAAAACAAATAAAACCCAAACAAGTGCCTGATCCATTCCCATGGTCAAATTTTCACATCCCTATCCCAAAGCAATGAACTAAGCAAAGAGCTGCATTTGCTTAATATGGCACAATACCCAGCACTCATGCAGTTAGTTCTGGAGGGAAAAGTCTCAAGTCCCATCTTATTTCTGTCAGTAATTAAAGTTCCAGTCTACTACAGAGTCTCTTGGATATGCAGGTCAAAAAAAAAAATTATTCTAAAAAGGTTGGCTGGTATTTTTGTCAATTTTTTTTCATCAACATAAATCCAACTGTCAGCTTTCTGCATATTTTATTCTTTATTATCCTATTAAAGTAGGGCCAGAAGTCCTCACAAAACACTGGATATTTTGTTCAACACCTCTTCGAAATAAGGAGACTTTCTGTACGTTTTTGAAATAATTTTATTTTGAAACAATCTCAAGCTTTCAAAAAAAGCAGTACAGTACATAGAACTATCTTTTCTGGAACCATGTAAGTTTCTGGCTTCATTATCCCGGAATATTTTAGTATATTGTTCCAATAAACAAATACTCTTTCAACCAAAACATAACCATCAAAAGCAGTGGTCAGCTTGAGCGCCTGTACCAAAACACACTGGGCAGCTTAAACCGCAGAAGCTCATTTTCTCATAGTTCAGAGGCAGGAAAGTCCTAGATCAAAATGTCAGTCTATTTGATTCCTGGGGAGCACACTCTTCCTGGCTTGTAGATGGCTGCCTTCTCTCTGAGTCCTCCCAGGTTTGGGTGGAGAGGGAGAGAGGGAGAGAGGGAGGGAGGGAGGGAGGGAGGGAGGGAGAGAGGGAGACAGAGTAGAGGAGAGGGAGAGAAGGAGAGAGAGAGAAGAGAAGTACAGGGAGAGGGAGAAGGAGGAGATCTCTTTCTCTTCTTTAAAGCCACCAATCCTAACAGATTGGGACCCTGCCCTTATGACCTCATTTAACTTGAATCACCAGGTCAAAGCTCTATCTCCAAATACAGTCACATTGGGTGTTAGGGCTTCAACAAATAAATTTGGTGAGTGTGTGGAGGGTACACAATGCAGTCCATAGCAACTATCAAATCCTGAGGTCCCCATTCAAGTTTCATCAAATGCCCTAATGACGTCCTTTGTTGCAAAAAATTCAGCTCAGAATCACATTTTGAATTTCCTTGTTATTCTCTCCAGTCCTTCATCTGTAACAGCGCCTCAATCCCTTTGACTTTCATGACCTTGACATTTTTGAAAATCATAGACCAATTTTTTGTAGGCTGCCCCCCATTTGGGTTTGCCTGATGTTTCCTAACGGTTAGATTCAAGTTATAAAACTTACAGCAATATCGCAAAAGTGAACCTACATGCTTCTTGTTGCATCCTACCAGGTAGGATTTATTTTTTTAACTTGCTCTATTACTAATGATCATTTTGATGATTGATAAAGGTTGTGCCTATATCCCCACTTTAAAGATTTTATTTATGTATTTGACAGAGAGAGAGAGATCACAAGCAGGCAGAGAGGCAGGCCAATAGAGAGGAGGAAGCAGGCTCACTGCCAAGCAGACAGCCTGATGCAGGCTTGATCCCAGGACCCTGAGATCATGACCTGAGCTGAAGGCAGAGGCTTTAACCCACTGAGCCACCCAGGTGCCCTATTTCTCCACTTTAAAGTTCCTTGTTCTGGGACACCTGGGTGGCTCAGTGGGTTAAACATCTGCCTTTGGCTTAGGTCATGATCCCAGAATCCTGGGATCGAGTCCCACGGCAGGCTCCTTACTCAGAAGGGAGCCTGCTTCTCCCTTTGCCAGCTGCTGCTCCTCCTGATTGTGCTCGCTGTCTTTCTCTGACAAGTAAATAAATTAAAATAAAGTTCCTTATTCTACTTTTGTAATTAGTATTGTTTTGTGGGAAAGCAATTGAAATGTCCCATGTCCCTATGTAAATGTTTCATTCGTCCTCCATCTTCTAATTTTTTATGTATTAATTTACATTGGTAGAGACTCATGAATTCTTATTTTATTCAATTATTTATATTATAGTCATGATTTATTGTAATGATGAAATTGTCCCAGATTCGGCCAGTAAAACATAATCAGGCTGATTCCTATGTCTTTTTTTTTAAGATTTTATTTATTTATTTGAGAGAGAGAGAGTGTGTGTGAGAGATCATGAGAGGGGAGAAGGTCAGAGGGAGAAGCAGACTCCCCATGTTGCTCAGAGCCCAAAGGAGGACTTGATTCTGGAAGTCCAGGATCATGACCTGAGCCGAAGGCAGTGGCTTAACCAAGTGAGCTCCCCAGGTGTTCCTAGTTCCTGTCTTTTTGGACATGTGCTTATCTTGTGCTTGGTTTGCTCCAGCTTTGGAATCAATCTTCTCTTCAAGTCCTGGCTCCTTTTAGTGGTACAGACAGTCCCCAATGTAGGATAGCTTGACTTACAATTTTTCAATTTTACAGTGGCGCAAAAGTACTACACAGTCAGTAGAAATGATATGTTGAATTTGCAACTGTGATCTTTCTGGGGCTAGTAATATTCAGGACGATCACCTCTCCCAGTGCTGGGTAGTGGCGTGCAGTTCCCAGTCAGTCATGCAATCATGAGGGTAAACAACTATTACACCCATAACCATTCTGTCCCCATACAGCCATTCTGTTTTTCACTTTGAATACAGAATTCAACAAATTACATAAGATATTCAACACTTTAATTAGATGACTAATTAAAGTTTGTGTTAGATGACTGTGCCCTCCTCTAGGCTAATGTGTTTCAAGCACATGTAAGGTAGGCTAAGCTAAGTATGTTGGGTGTTTTATGTGCATTTTTTTTACAACATTTTCAATTTACAATGGATTTATTAGGCTGCAATCCAAGTGTAGGTTGAGGAAGATTTGTATCTAGATTCTGAGACTGCTGTTGGGATGTTGCCTTTCCAAGGCTCTCAGTGGTTGGAGATAGAGAATATCTACATAAGTTATAAGCATGTATAATGAATGTGTACATTCGCACCTATAAATATTTCAATACCTATCTATGTATATTTACATACAATGAATTCTACTTTAACATTTATTTCATAATATGATTTTGTGCCAATACAACTGAAATATTAAGACAAAATTTGAGCAAAGCACAGTTTTCGTGTTTGCTTAGGCATGATTTCCTCTGCAAGAAACAGATGAACACAGAAAACTACACCCAGTTGTGTCAAGCCTTGTCTTATGTAAGACAAACACATCCATGCATGTGCGCGCGCGCACACACACACACACACACACACACACACACACCATCTACCATGTACTTCAAGCAGGGAGCCTGATGTGGGACTCGATCCCAGGTCTCCGGGATCATGACCTGAGCCGAAGGCAGTCGCTTAACCAACTGAGCCACCCAGGCGCCCATTTAGCTACTTCAACTCACTTTATGTGTCATTTGCCACAAACATCTCATCTGGTGTTACAACTTACTTTCTGACTTCAAATAACTTTCCTTTCCACCACTTCATAATGACTCTGATGCTGCAATCCTTCTGACACCTACTTCTACAAGAAAATTTCTGATCCTTTCCAATATAAAGTACCATAGTATTATGTAACATTCTTACCTATGTAACATGTTAACTGTGCTATAATGTTTACTATGTTCCAAAGTCCGTTTTTAATGTGTCACTGATGAGGTATTTGCCCCAACGTCATTTCTTTCATAAGCCCTGTCATTTTTATTGTCTGGTATGGTATGACATGATTGTTTTTAGGAATGTGTATGTCATATTCTAGCAGAACTGACTCTATTCAAAACTGTAAATTCACACAAAGTTCTCTAATTCCAATCCAACACTCGAGGATTCATTCTAATTTTCTTAACTTCTATTTTGGGAGTCCCAGTGGTAAACCTAACTCCTCTTATCCTTGATACTGGAACTTAATTCATCAAGCCCCAGTAGATCACCCAATTCCCATCACTACCACTGCCTTATCCTCAAGACAGATCATCTCCTCACCACCATACTTCATCACCATAGATGCTAGCTTACCCATCCTTTGCTTATGACAACACACACCAAGACCCTTTTCCATGTGGTCACTCTCTTTGCTCTTTCTGGCTCTGATTCTCCACCATGAGAAGTCCACTTACATTGTTAGCATAGACTGTCTAGGTGGCCTGAGGTTCCCGGGTAAACAAAGACATCCTATCGGGCTGAGATATTCCAAGGGCTTAGAGATTACCTCCCAGAAGCTGAGAACAAAGTCCAGACCTCAAACAATTGTATGTTATCAATTTACTTCTTTGAATGATACAATTTTAGTGACTTGTCTATATAGACCCTTTCTAAAATTCAATGTTCATCGACGTTTTATAAGCACAATTAGTGGAAGTGTTCATTTCTATGTTGGACATATCAGAAAGACTATAAAGACAAGTTGCTAAAATAATGACAACAAAAACAGACTTATTTTGCATTAGGTATAAATAAGACAATACAGACTGGAAAGCAAACAACTCAAAAATCTAGAAAGACTCTTATTTAGATTTCTTGTCAAGTTTCTTCATTTTATTTAAAGAACCTAAAGGTGAATATCTTAGATAATGAACTTTTTTGTGTAGTTTATGCCAGGAAATAGATAGAAAATTTCAATCTGCAGAACTTCCCCCTCCCCAGCAAAGGTCTTGGCCTTAGAACAAAACTTTGGGAAATAAACACATACATGTGAATCTTTACTGACTAATTCTTTTTTCTGTTTTTTAAGATTTTCAATAACATGCCAAACATTAGATAACAGGAAACTGACAATATGGAATTTTATTCAAACCCTGTGCTCTGGAAAATAGTGAATGTTAAAGGATCCTCATCCCTTATGCTCCAGAAAATGAAAAAGCTTACTGAAAAAAAACATCCTTCCCCCTAAGACTGTAAGGACCTATTTAGATGTCCAGGCCACCATCTTGTTTACTCAGAAAAACAGCCCCAGGAAATATGGGCAACCAGCCCCTGGAAAACAAAGGTGAGCCAGATTGGGGAAGATGTCCAATCAGTTAACCCCCTTAACCTCCCAGACCCTGAGCAATAGAAAAGCAAATTAAGAATGGGCAGCCAGTTCCTGGTACTTAGGAGCAGGTGGGAACACCCAATCAGTTAATCCTCTTAACGTCCCAGACCCTGACCAATGGAGATTCCCCCGGTAAACCACTCTGTGGGGATTATGAATTTAACAGATTAATGTATTCATCATCACAGCAGAGTGAAAGAATTAACTCAGGCAAGCTACATGAGTCGGGTCAGCTGGGGGTGCAGTTTTCCCCCCTAAAAGCTAGCTTGTAAGAATAGGCGTGGTCGTTCTCTCATTAGAAGTGATCCTGGCCCAGGCCAGTATAATTCTTGATGCTTGGTACGAAATAAAGCTTTGCTTGACCTTTGCTTTTGTATCAGCCTCGTTCCTGTGACCATGGACCCTATTAAAGACTAGACAAGACTCACAAAATCCCCTTGTTTACCTATGACAAAGCCCACACACAGACCTTCCAAATTCCCCTTTTTGCCTCATTAAACTATAACCTGAACTACTCATCCCACTGATCAATCAGAACAAAATGCTTGTTAGCCAAACTTGGTTAACCTGCCCTCTTAACCTCTAGCCCCCTGAACACTGGTCTGCCTCCAGCCTGAGCCAGCATACAACCCCTCCTAAGAATAGATTCACCTCAGGTAGAGTATTCTCTGAGCTACTATCCCATCATGCCCTGCACTCATCCCCCTTAAAATACAGACATAAACAAATGAAAAAACTTACCAGGAGAAAAAAAGGGGAAAAATGAGCAATACCAGGCAGTGAATTTTAAGTCTGTGTTAGAAGCTGTATATCTGTTCATTTTTAACTCATTACAACTGAATAATTTATGTATTTTTCTCAGTTTAAAATGAAACTAAGGCTCAAGGAGGATGTGTAACTTGCTAGGATCTACACATAACCCTCAACTTAAAAACCAATGCTCTTTCCTTGGCACAGAGACTCCTATGAAACTCTTTAGAAGGGTGGAAGGGCAAGAACTTATCATTGTGTAAGAACTTTAAAATTCTTGGTGTGAATTATTTGACCAACCACACACAGATCACGGGGTATCCTAGCAAACAATATAATTCTTATTGTGAAAGTGTAGATTTCACAATGAAGACAGAACATATCGTATTTCTCTGAAATTTCAAGACAAATCCTTGTTTTACGTGAAAAGAAAATCCCTCCTCCAGGCTTTATTGGATAAAACAGATTGAACTGAGAAGTGAAAAGATAGAAGGCAGAAGGAGCTCAAATAAGGCAAGCATACCGTGTAGGGCTGAATTCATTTTAATTATAAAGTAGATGGTTGACTATAAGATAGGGCAAATATAATGAGCAATGCCTTCGTGTTTTTGATTTGCACTGGAAGCTGCTGACTCTGCCTGGTTGCAATTGCAAAGATTCCTATTATCTTGATAATTACTTCTACTTAAAGATAATGAGTGGGTTTGACTCTTCTGTCTTAGTTCCCATTCTGACCCTGCTGCTTATTTTTCTTTTAACTATTAAAATCTTCATGACTAAATCTTCCAAGAAACATTTTCCTCCAGGACCCAGACCTTTGCCAATTATTGGAAATCTACATATTCTCAATCTGAAGAGGCCATATCAAACTATGCTGGAGGTAAAAAAATGATTGTTCATTTCATACTTATTTATAATTTTCTACAGCATTCTTATCCTCATGAGTTTATTAGCATGCACACATTTATGACTGGTACATATATGTATAATGAAGTAATTAAATAGGATTCAAAATTAATTAAGCTGTTTTACCTAATGTTTAGTTTCTTTTAAATTTGGATATATAAAAATATTAGTAAGTATATTTCTATTATTTAAAGTGATATTTTTATCCTGAAATATTTATGATTTGTATCCTTTATTTCAGCCATTTTGATCTACATATTCCATTTCCTACATATTTCACTATAAAGGAACTGATTATGATCATAGTCTTACTCTAGAAAATTTAAATTGTTATTAAAAACAGTGTTCGTGAAAGGCACAATTGACAGTATGGCCCCAGGAACTGAGACTCAGAATTATTTGTCATTAATTAGCTGTGTGAATTTATATAAGAATGTAGTCTCTATTTCTTTGTACAATTACAGGGCTAGACCAAATATCGGACAAATTTCCCTAATTTCCACTTCAATGATTTTACAGTTCTTGATTGTGGAATAATTCAGATTGATGGAAGGAAGGAAAGGAAAGGAAGTGAAAGGAAAGGGATGGATAGATGGATGGATGGAAGGAAGGAAGGAAGGAAGGAAGGAAGGAAAAAAGGAAGGAAGAAGAAAAAGAGGGAAGAAAAGAAGAAAGAAAGAATGAAAGAAAAAAAGAAAGAAAGAGGATAAGAGAAGAGAAGAGAAGAGAAGAGAAGAGAAGAGAAGAGAAGAGAAGAGAAGAGAAGAGAAGGAAAGAAGGAAGGAAGGAGGAAGGAACAAAAATTTAAAATTCATAGTTTGCATTTGGCCATAAATTCCAATTTTTAAGTTCAAAGGGCACATAATTAAAATTGAATATATATTTTCTCTATATATAGATATATACATGTCAGAGGCCAGCTACTTGAAATCTCAAAACAAAATGGAGCATAAAGACAATCGGTGGATGGTCATAATAATTATGGCTTAAACAGGTGTACCAACGAAGGAGTATCTTTAGGGAACTAGCCAAGTATTGTCATTTCACAAGAATATAAAACAATTATATTGTGAGAATTAAATTATCAAAAATAAAGATCTAGATTATTTTTTATTCCAGTACCATGTTTTAGTTGCTTCTCTTTTTCTTATACACTCAAGCTCTCCCAGAAATATGGCTCCATTTACAGCATCCAAATGGGTCCAAAGAAGGTGGTGGTTCTCTCTGGATATAAGACAGTGAAAGATGCCCTGGTCAATTATGGTGATCAATTTGGGGAACGATCTCAAGTGCCTATATTTGAAAGACTTTTTGAAGGAAAAGGTAATAAGCTCTAAGCTTAAAATATATCCTTATGGTTCAAATTATTACATCAGTTGTACCATATTATCTTTAATAATTCCTTTCATGATTTAATTTTCCCTTCATCAATATACATCACATTAATAGAATTTACTTAGGAAAAATTTATGATTTATGATTTTATTCTCATTATACATGATAATTCTATTAAACAAATAATTATTAGTCAGAAACTATGAAAAGTACAGTCAATGCTAGGAAGATACAAAGAGAATAAAAACCATCAGCTTAAAAGGTCACAGTCTAATCACATTGATCCATCAAACAATATGATAACAGTAGGGTTATAAATAATTACTGAACCATATCTTCGCCTGGATAAATTTGTCATATCTTTCTTATGTATGTCTTAGATAAATGCCTTGAGGAAATCCAGATGTTATACTTTTATGTTAGTCCACTAATATAATAACTCTTTAAGTTATTACATTAACCATTTAATGCTACTTAATAAGTCTAAAAATGGTGGTTTCATTTTGACATTATTTTTAGTAAACTAATATTGGTATCTAGTAAATACTACCAAGCCATTTTAATGCTTCAACAACTTTTTGAACAAACATTTCTCACATTATCCTTCTCCAAAATCTTATTCTTTGAGTTATTAGTAAATGTTCTATGCAAAAACCAATGTCAGTGCAGTGAATTTGAGAAATACTACATAATGAAGGCCTCTCTCTGGACTCATGCAGTGCCTCTTTAGATATTAAAATCTCAGAGAAAAACATCAAAAGCCTATTTAATTTTATTTAATTCAGTCTTCACACTTTTAGTCCTTGGAACATTTCTTTTTTAAAAAAAATCATGAATTCTAGTTAGTTAACATACAGTGTAATATTGGTTTGAGGAGTAGAATTCAGTAAATCATCACTTACCTACAACATCCAGTGCTCATCATTACAAGTGTCTTCCTTGATGCCCATCATCCATTTACCTCATCCCCCCCACACCTCCTTTCATCAACCCTCAGTTTGTTCTCTACTGTTCAGAGTCTCTTATGGCTTGTTTCCCTCTCTTTTTTATTTTTTCCCACCCCCTCCCCATTACCCATATGTTCATCTGTTCTGTTTCTTAAATTCCACTGTTGAGTGAAATCATATGGTGGTTGTCTTTCTCAGACTGACTTATTTCACTTAGCATAATACCCTCTAGTTCCATCTATGTTGTTGCAAATGGCAAGATTTCATTCTTTTCGATAACTGAGTAATATTCCATTGAATTTTTATATATACCCACATATACAAATATACTACAACAGTCCTTGAGACATTTCTTTTTCTTGGAATTCCTACTAAGATCTCCTAAAATCAGCATTGAAGAACAACAGTTCACTCAGTCTCTACTCTTTAGCTCCCAGGATCCATCTTCTATTCCTTCTAGAAATTTGGGACATTTTTTTGTCTCTTGCCTCTGGCATCTCTGCTTTTTTTCACAGGACTTCACTAATTACTCACCAAATTTATGATTATACACAAAATTGTTTTAATTTATATCAATATCAAATACAATTGTGTTTCTTAGCAAATAATTCATTTTAAGAATCAAATAGTCTTTCTTTTTAAGTGACTTAACTGGTCACCGAAAAACTACTCTTTGTTCAAAGAGAAAATGATTAATTCTCCGCCCCACACCCTGTCTAGTAACCCACCCAAATGGATACAAGCATTCTATAAACCAATTTTGTATAAACAGAGGAAAAAGTTAAAATTTTCTTTACCATTAGACCATTTTGGAGTATTACTTCAGCTTAATAAATTATTGTGCCATGTAACTTAAATATATTTCAAACTTTGGTACCAGTTTTTAGAAGAAGTTCCAGGAGCACCTGGGTGGCTCAGTAGGTTAAGACTTCGGCTCAGGTCACGATCCTGGGGTCCTGGGATTGAGCCCCGCATTGGGCTCCCTGTTCAGTGGGGATCCTGCTTCTCCCTTTGCTGCTTCCCCTGCTTGTGCTCTCTCCTCTCTTTCTGTCAAATAAATAAATAAAATCTTTTTAAAAAAAAAAGTAAGTAAACATATAAAATAAAAGAATGATGATAAATTAATGTTTTCCACAATTACATGGCTGGGCTATTGTTATTCCCTGAAAGATACAGTGACCTCTATTGACCTTTCACGTTCTAGTACTGTGTTCTCAAATGTAAATCTTTAAATATAAACATGAGATAGCTTGAAGAGTCACATATTTGTCACAAAAGAGCTTTGTGCACTACAGGATCCATAGACAAAATGACATCATATCAATGTAAGAACTGAACATGAGCAGAATCTAACCTTCGCCAGCGTCCTTTCAAAGGAAGGCTTGACCTCACACGAAGTGGCAACAGCCACACAGGGGAGATGTCTCTTGGTGCTTTGGATTTCATGTTGACACTAGTAAAGATGGCACTGCCCCACTTCCAAAACCTAGGTTGCCTTAATTTATTCTAATTTCCTATTTTAGGTTAGCAGTCAAACTCAGAAAGTCCTCCCCTATCTCTGGTACCTCCATAGAAAAATGAGAAAAATGCCAATGGAGGAAGGGCAGGGCTACGGACTGAGACACAAAGAGTAATGCCACCGTCACCTCAAATTGACCGTGGAAAAATATGGGCCACTTTGGCAATCCTCTCTCCTTATTTTTCTGTAAGTTAGCATATATCCCAACTCTTCCAAGAACCTTGTTTATTATTTCCTTTAGCCATGCACAAATTCACATAGCTGTTTCCTTCAATAAATATTTATCAAGCACCTACTATATGCTACAGCAATACATGTGCCTAGAAATTAGCATGTAGATCACTAATGTGGAAGCTTGGTTACACCTCTTGGTAATTATTTACTCCTAACTTTTTTCTTGGGTTAGTCTTGTGTCTGTAGTCTACATTTTTCCCTAGCAAAAGAGACTTTGTTTTCTATTGTTCATCAATCCCTTAACCACACCTAGCATGATGTAAACATAGAGACTCAAGATTTGTTTAATGAATTTGTCAGAGAAATAGAATTAAAGCAGAAATCTTCTCCCAACCCAGAAATCCTTTTTTCCACAAAGGTAATAGAAAAAGAAAACAATTTTATTGTTGAACAAGCATCAAACAAAAATGTGATGTGTATCACAGACAATCTGCTAAGAAATTGCAAAGACAAAAATAAATCTCACCCTGTTACATAACCAAGTAGACACAACCTGTTGCAAAAATGTTCTCAAGGAAAACAATAACTAGTCCTCCATAACTAAGAGGGCTTTGCAGCCCCATTTGTCACACGTAGTTCATCCTAGATGCACCCAATAAATTGGGGTGACCATCTGTGTTATCTGTATACAAAAGAATAATAAAGTTCTCATATCTTTATGATAGGAGGTAGTTTTGCAATTTGGGGCAAGGGACCCACCAAAGTCAGGCTCCTACCGTCCCACAGAAACTGGGAGAAAGGGGCACTCTCTTCCTTGATGTTTATATTCTAAACAGATGGCCCCCAGGTCCTTGAGAAAGCCATTGCTTCTTTCCACCAAAAGACCTATTCTGACTTTCAGAAGGACTTATATATAAGTCATATATACATATATATATGATATGATTAATTACATATGATTTAAAAAGAGGAAAAAAGGGGTACCTGGGTGGCTCAGTTGGTTAAGCGACTGCCTTCAGCTCAGGTTATGATCCCGGAGACCAGGGATCATAACCTGCTCGTCAGGAAGCCTGCTTCTCCCTCTCTCACTCCCCCTGCTTGTGTTCCCTCTCTGGCTGTGCTTCTCTCTGTCAAATAAATAAAATCTTAAAAAAAAAAAAAAAAAAGAGGAAAAAAATACAAGTCTTCTAAAGTAAATGCTTTGAGAAAGAGAAGCCTCTTATTTTCAACAGGAAAAATAAAGCCTCTTTTAAATTTTTTACTTGTCTTTGCAAATTAAACGTTAAAAGCTTTGCGGAAGTAATTTTCAAACACTTTCCTCATTATAAGGAATCGTCTTCTCTCACGGTGAAACTTGGAAAACTATGAGAAGGTTCAGCTTGACTACCTTACGGAACTTTGGAATGGGCAAACGGCTTATAGAGGACACCATCATAGAGGAATGCCAGCATCTCACACGGAGCTTTGAGTCTCACAGAGGTGTGTAGAATGAACTAAACTACATCTTATTTTTCACCAGAAAGATGCCAAATGCTATATTTTATTACACAGACATAATTTCAGTCTTGTAGGAAAATTCCAAGAATTTATAAATAATTCCCCAAATCATGCTCTTCTGTAAGATTCCCCAAATGTCAGCATTTTACATTTGCCTTCTCTCTTGCTTTTTCTAAGCTGAAAATGCTTTGGAGACATGTTCAGTCTTTATTCCTAAACACTTCAATGTGTTTCCTTGAAATAAATAAACACATTCTCTCACATGCCCAAAGTACGATTTTCAAAACTCAGGAAATTAGTATTGACTCAGTAATCCCCTAAACTTATTTGGCCACATTTTGCCATTGTCCCATTAATGTCCTGAAGAGCAAAAGAAAATCCTGATATATGCATCACATTCACTGGTCACGTCTCTTTTGCCTCCTTCCATCTGGAATAGCTCTTTAGTAATAGGTATATTTCTGATCTCTTTAAATAATATACAGTTAATTCTGCATTATTTTTAAGATTTAACTATTTAATACTTTAATTATTTAACATGCTTATGTTAAAAGTTTTCTCTTTTTGTGAATAAATTGAACTCATTCCTTACTAAAAATATCAGGTAGTAATAAGAAGAGAAGTGGTCAAAGGTAGACAAGACTGAGATGAATACAGAGAAGAAACAGAAAGCTCAGGGACATATGTACTAAATTAGCCGTCCCTGTACCCAGAGAGAGCCCATCAGCAATTTGGAGAATGTACCTACAGGAAAACATCTGCATCTTCTGCAGTGTTAAGCTCCTAGCAAACATTAATTTTTCAGAACTTTGTGTACATATCATCTCATACACCCTTACATTTATATACAAAAAACCAAAACATATTCCCTACAGAAATTTTCCCAAACCAGGGCGCCTGGGTGGCTCAGTCATTGAGGGTCTGCCTCTGGCTCAGGTCATCATCCTGGAGTCCTGGGATTGAGCCCCTCATCAGGCTCCCTGCTCTGTGAGAAGCCTTTTCTCCCTCTCTCACTCCCCATGCTTGTGTTCCCTCTCTCACTATCTCTCTCTATCAAATAAATAAAATCTAGAAGAAGAAAAAAAGAAAAAGAAAAGAAATTCCCCCAAGCCTTCAGCCTCCACCTATTTAGGGTAGTGCTGATGTTAAAATAAATCTTAGCATTCTGGTTGCTAAAAATAAATGTACATCCACTAATACATGTTTAATAATCTAAATAGTTTTCAATGATGCTGAGGAAAACAGGTCCCAGTCACAGAAGAGGCTAAAACAAGAGGCTCTAGATGAGGTTCTTTCAAGTAGAATCATTTCAATCATCTAGATATCCTATTTTAAATTTTTGAACTTCTAGGCTGATGTTTTCTCAGATGTTATGCATTAACACTTGCTACACACACACACTCTCTCTCTCTCTCTCTGAAATGTTTCTCACCTGGCACATTTTAATTTCTTTAACTGAGCCAAATATAGATTTTCTTTGATATGTATACTTTTAGTTTGCCTTGTGGCAATGTTTTAACCAAATTCTGGATATTTTTCAAGGTTCATCTAGTCTCACCTTTCCTTAAAAGGCATGGTCACCAATAATCTCATTCCTCTATGAAATCTTTTCTTGACAGGCTGTCCCCATCATTCCAGAACTGGTTTAATACTGTTTATGTGAGTATACCTAATCTGATTAATGAATTTTCTTGCAGGAAAGCCCTTTGAGGTCAAAACAGTAATGAATGCTTCTGTTGCTAATGTTATTGTGTCAGTGTTGCTTGGAAAACGGTTTGATTACCAAGACACCCAATTCCTGAGACTCTTAACCTTGATTGGTGAAAATGTGAAGCTTGTTGGAAGTCCTAGGATTGCGGTAACTATGTCTTCCCATTCGATCTTACTTCTTCGACGGTACACTAGGTTGTTCAAGAGATCATGAAAAGTATTTGCCAGAGACTTACCATTTCAAAAATGTATACTTTCTGGAACATTCTGAGTACAGAGATGTGGCAAGCCTGTTTGGTTAACACATCTGAGAATTTTCCCATCACAAATTATGGCATCAGGATGTGGGGTGGCTCAGTCAATTATGCATCTGCTTTCAGCTCAGCTCAGGACCCCAGAGTCCTGGGATTGAGTCCCTGCTCAGTGGGGAGTCTGCTTCTCTCTCTCCTTTCCCCCCTGCTCATGATTTCTCCCTCTCTCTCTCTCTTTCAAATAAATAAAAATCTTAAAAAAATACAAGTTACTGCATCAAATATCTTATGATGTATGGATTGTGAATCACAGCAATAAATAGTTCAGTTTGTGACTTTAGTTAAGTTTTTACAATTTTGGCCATTCATATTTTACCTATACCACTAGTTATGCATCAACTGTGGGATAAACCATGAATGAATAAGGACCACTCAGTACAATTCACTTGTAGAAGAGTGAATTTAAACAAAGGAAAACTATCAAGTACTAAAAATAGTACTAAACAAAATTTTAATATTTATTCTGTGTCATATAAGTTCAAAATGGTGCTACAATCTGATTTTTTATATTTGTGAGCAATAAAGTTCCTGCCTTCTAGAATGTAGGGACTAAGTGCCTTGTGAAATAATTCCCATTTTTATGGGCGAGAGAGCAAGAGAGCACAAGCAGGGGAAGCAGCAGAGGGAGAGGGAGAAATAGGCTCTCTCCTGAGCAGGTAGCCCAGTGCAGGGCTCAATCCCAGGATCCTGGGATCATGACCTGAGCAGAAGGCAGACCCTTAATGAAATGAGCCACCCAGACACCCCAGTTCCCATTTTCAATAGCACAACTGACAATGGACAATATTATTTTACTTTGGAATAATTTAGGTTCTGTTACTATAAGTTTACTCTAAGTATAGGTCTATGTTTTTAAGTCAATTAGAGAAAGACAGTTACCATATGATTTCACTTATGTGGAATTTAAGAAACAAAACAGAGGAGCACTGGGGAAGGGAGAAAAAAATAATAAAACAAGACGAAACCAGAGAGGGAAACAAACATAAGAGATTCTTAATCTCAGGAAACAGAGGGTCACTGGAGGAGACGGGTGGGGGGATGGGGTAACTGGGTGATGGACATTAAAGAGCTTATGTGATATAATGAGCACTGGGTATTATGTAAGACTGATGAATCACTGACCTCTACCTCTGAAACCAGTAATACATTATATGTTAATTAGCTGAATTTAAATAAATTAAGAATAGCTCAATCCTTATGTAGAATTTTTTCCTTAAATAGAATTTTAAAAAAAGATTTTATTTATTTACTTGAGAGGTAGAGAGTATGAGCAAGTATGCAAGTGGGGGCAGGAGTGGGGGTGGGAGGGGGAGAGAATCTCAAGCCGACTCCATGCTGAGCAGGGAGCCTCATGCAGGGCTTGATCCCAGGACCCAGAAATCATAACCTGAGCTAAAAGCAAGAGTCTGACGATTAAGCGACTGAGCCACCCAGGAGCCCAACTATGTCAAACTTTAGGTATGGCCTATTATCTTTGGTATTTATTAGGTCATGTGGGTGGTTAGGGAGCCCTTCGAGAATCTGATGAAATATATAATAGAGCATATTTCTCAAACACACGAATATACTGAGAAACACACCAAATTTAGAATAAAGTTCTTCCTGAAGTTTGTAAGGGTTAGGAAATATTAGATTATATGGTGCTGCTCTATGGAACCTATACACAGTAAAGCTCATTCTAAATAACAAAAATAATTATTCTGATCTTACAAAGAAACATTAATGGTAAAGTGAGTGTGCTACATAGAACTAAAATGGTTTGAACTGGAATTACCTAAGAGTTTGCAGGAAAAACACTTAGATTTATAGCCCTAACCATAAAGCCAATATTGTTTTCATGTCTTGTCTAACCTCTACATAGATGTGTTACTACCGGCGTAATATACAAAATACTCGGCGGGGCGCCTGGGTGGCTCAGTTAGTTAAGTGACTGCATTTGGCTCAGGTCATGATCCTGGAGTCCTGGGATCAAACCCCCCATCGGGCTCCCTGCTTAGAGGGAAGACTGCTTCTCCCTCTCTCACTCTTCCTGCTTGTGTTTCCTCTCTGGCTGTGTTTCTCTCTGTTAAATAAATAAATAAATAAATAAATAAATAAATAAATAAATAAATAAATAAAATATGTATGTATATATATATATATATATATATATACACACACAAAATACTCTGGGTATATAGAACTTACTATAAACCATATCAATATTCATTTTAAGTTACCTAACTTTACTAAGTGAGGAAATCATGTCCAGATCAGTCTGCCAGTTAGTTAACTGAAGTCTAAATGGGATGCTATTTCTATAGTGCTTTCAGAAATAATTGTGTCATTCCCACTACTGCATGCATTACATACGTATATTTAACTTACTATGTTGTTTTTTATTCTTTCAGCTTTTCAATATGTTTCCAGTTTTGGGGTTCCTCCTAAAAAGTCATAAGACAGTACTCAGGAATAGAGATGAATTATTTGCTTTTATAAGGATGACTTTCGTAGATCATCAGCACAAATTTGACAAAAATAATCCAAGAAGTTTCATTGATGCTTTTCTGGTCAGACAGCAGGAGGTAATGGTGTTTTGCTCAGGGGTTACCTTAGCCTATTTTTTATTATTTAGTTTAATTACTAGCATCTGGAGGAAAAATATTTCTTCTAAAGATTACTGGATTCAATTAAGTTAATAATGGTAGATTTGTACCCTAAAGAAAATGCTATTTACTACATTTTCCATTCTCAAATATTTTCTACTGTTTTTCACATCACTGAAAAAAAAAGACAGAAGATCTCGAATGTTAGCTTTCAGAATTAGTACAGCTTTCTCTTTATTGCAATCTTGAAAATGTGTTTCAGTTGACTAACCCAAGAAAGATTATTTAATGCAATTTTTTAAAAAATAAACACTGTTGGGAACATTCTAATCCCTCAGTTAAAATTAATTTCCAGGGGCGCCTGGTTGACTCAGTTGGTTAAGCGACTGCCTTCGGCTCAGGTCATGACCCCGGAGACCCGAGATCGAGTCCCCATCGGGATCCCTGCTCGGCAGGAAACTTGCTTCTCACTCTCTCATTCCCCTGCTTGTGTTCCCTCTCTGGCTGTGTTTCTCGCTGTCAAATAAATTTTAAAAAAAAACTTTAAAAAAACATTAATTTCCAAAATGGCAAATAACCTTTCCTAATTTAGGATTATTTATCATCTTAGCATCTGATAGGTGCTTCCTTTGAAAAATCTGCACAACAGGCTCATAATAAAAAATGGGGGGGAAGAATGCCAAGCTTTGCTTTTTTAAATTCATATTATGTTATCCGTTCTGATTGTCCAGTATAACACTTTTTCACCACTAATGATTTCTTTTCCCCCTTCAGGACAAAGATCCATCTACTGCCTATTTCAGTGATGAGAATCTGGTGGCCCTCATTAGTAACCTGTTTGCAGCTGGTACAGAGACAACAGCCTCCACGCTACGCTGGGCACTTCTGCTCATGATCCGATATCCTGACATCCAGAGTAAGTCTCTTTAAGACCCAGGCCACTGTCTGAAGGAAGGACTCAAGAATCTCTTGGGCTGGAAAAAGCAGAATTCTGTGGCCAACCTGGATACCTTGAATTTATACCCTTTAGGATAGTGTGTACCTTTCGTTTCCTTTGGACATAAGAAAGGAGATTTTGTTCTCCAAGCTTCCAGAGATGGTCTGCAGGTGTCACTCCACGCAGGTCCCCGTAGGGGCCCCAGGAATCGAGGTCTAGGAGAAGAAGCAGTACAGAGAAAAAAATGAGGCAGAATTCCGAAAGCACGTAGGTTTGATTTTCACAAGGAAAACTGAGACAATTGTTCCAGTATCCCTCCCCCCACCTCTAATCAGTGCATTTTATCCAGAAAAGGTCCGTGATGAGATCACCAAAGTTGTGGGGTCCGCCCAGCCTCGAATTGCACATCGAACTCAAATGCCATACACAGATGCTGTCATTCACGAAGTACAGAGATTTGCTGATATCCTGCCCACAGGCTTACCTCGCGCAACAACCACAGACGTGATGTTTAAAAATTACTGTATTCCCAAGGTAAGGGTTTAAGAAGGGGAAATGAGGGGAGAGAGAAAGGCCGTCAGCTGCTCAAAATCACAGAAACACTGAAGCAAACTGTCAAAGGCAATCTCATGCTGCCTTTCTTCCCGCCTGCCCTCCCTCTCGCTCCTCCCTTCCCTTTTTCCTCCCTTTCTGCCTCCCTACCGTCCAATAAAAGGTAACTGAGTGTGTCAGTGTGTGTGCACAGAATAGGTGGTGATTAGTCTGTGCAAGGTATTATACGGTATTATCATTTCTATGTGGTAGTTGAAGAAATTGAGGTTCAGAGCGTCTAAGTGAGGTGGGTAGATAA
>PITA01024800.1:0-25595 GCA_004023965.1 Spilogale gracilis | reverse complement strand
GAGGGAGGAAAGAAGGGAGGGAGGGAGGGAAGAAGGAAGGAAGGGAGGGAAGAAGGGAGGGAGGAATGAAGACAGACAGACTCACTGGAAGGGGAATATCCCATTTCCTGAAAGCTGCAAGGAAACATTCCAGAAGTCAACACATAGAATGATTATTCTTCTAGAGTTGCTTGTTATCATGCATTGGAGTAAAGGAGGTTCAGGGAATAGATTCTTTAAGCCCCAAGGCCAACATGAGCGTTATTCAGACTTTAATAAATAAAAAAGAGTAGGATGGATCTGGTGGTAATTTAGAAGCCAGAAGAATACCTGAATAGCCACATCGGCTATGTTGGCCTCTGCGATCCACTACCTCACTCACATGCTAAGAGGAAACATGATACTCCAAGGCTGTAAGGCAAGCAAAGTCCTTGGTTTTTGAAGAGCCCAAAGCAAAACCTGTGTGGTCTCTGGAGCAGTGCAAGTTGGAGAGGGGAGAGGAGAGTGAGGCTAGATAATGAAGTTGGTGGTGGAAGCATAGGTGAAGCCAATGCCCCATCAGGACCTCACTGGGGCTTCAGAGTCTGTCCCAGCTACAGAGTCCTGAGAAATGAAAAGCCAATCAACATAAATATATTTTCTTTTAATTTAGGAAGATAAAAAAATTTAGTAAAGACAGTAGTATCAATATTGGGCATAGGTGGGTGAAATTATTTTAGGTGATCTTGTAAAACTGTCACCTGTATTTAAAAAATGCTTTTATAATAAATAGGTGCTATTTCTGTAGATAAAAAATTAAGGTATACTGAAACATGGCTTTCTAAAGTGTTTAAAACTATATGTAGTAAGTTCAAGAAACATGATTAGAATTGTACTTCAGAAGATATCAACTGTTCTGTGAGTATAATAACATACTACAAATATATCCGAAAGAACTAATATGTCCCTTTAATGGATGAAGTGGATTCATTTAAGGCTTGTCCCCTTAAAACATTTATTAATTTTTATGTTATTAAAATGCTACTTTCATTACTCCAATAAGAAAATCCCCCATAAAACCAAGAGACAAAATGAAAGCCACAGTCTAACAAAATTACTTTGTAAACTTGAAATTGAATACAAAGAGCTATTGTCTTTTCATTGAATAAATATGAATTATATAAAGAAACAAAGGAAGAGAGAATTCTCACTGACCAACCCTTACATGAATTGAAAGGTATATGGTTTACTCTTAACCTGTGACAGAAATAGGACTGAGGTATTACATAAGGGCTTTTTTATCTTCTCATGAACATTTTGCCCTTTCACATAAAAGCAGATGTCTATTATGGATGTGTTACAATTTCATAAGAAACAGAGGCACATGAAATTCAGGTCTGAAATAGCACTTCTATATTAATGCTACTAATTTATCTATACATGCCTACGACCAGTCCACTCTGTCATGATGTAATGCTAAGTAGGCCACAAGGCATCATTGAAAGATTAAAGAGAATAAAACTTGCAAATATCCAAAGGCCCACAGGTCATTCTGTTTCACACCCCATCTTATTAATAAAGTTATCCCTGACCATTCCAAACCAATCTTCAAGGAATTTTCAAGACAGAGACTTCATCTGGGAGGATCCCATTTCCTGAAAGCTGCAAGGAAACATTCCAGAAGTCAACACATAAAATGATTATTCTTCTAGAGTTGCTTGTTATCATGCATTGGAGTAAAGGAGGTTCGGGGAATAGATTCTTTAAGCCCCAAGGCCAACATGAGCGTTATTCAGACTTTAATAAAAAAGAGTAGGATGGATCTGGTGGTAATTTAGAAGCCAGAAGAATACCTGAATAGCCACATTGGCTATGTTGGCCTCTGCGATCCACTACCTCACTCAATGGACAGTCCTCGCACTGGGCAATCCCACTGTCCCTCCATCTGGCTCTATTTCATCCTTCCCCCTTCTCTTTTTTCTCTCCTGCAGTCTCAGCCTTCCCATGGCACCCACATACCAACTGTTTTTGTTCTTGTTCATTGGAAATTATTTCAAAGAAATGCCAAGATTCCTAAAGTACCTGGTGAGCAAAAAGACTTGGCAGGCTAGAATTTAGAGGAATGTCCTGGCTACATTTGCTCTGACAAAAGGTCAGAATAAGATGGGAACAAAGCAGGAAAAAATGGTGTGTGTACTGGCAGGACAGAGATGACTTCAGGATGACATCTGGAGGCAATTACTGAAAGGTTTCTGATCCCACAATAAGCAAATGCCCAAGAAACATGACCTGTTCTTTCTCTCTGAGAGACTTCTAGTGGTTTTACCTATGTAAAGAGTATTTTCATTACATAACCTGCCTAAAAACTGACAGAAAAGATAGGAAAGGTAAAACTATAATTTCAAAACGCAACCTACCAGACAGGTTATTCTTCTGTCTTCATTTTATGAAACCATTCAATACACAAATCTGAAAACATTGCCATTTGGGTGCTTCTCATTTCTCCCACAACAGCAATAAAAAATGCTACTATGTTTTTAAAACTTAGTTCAAATGAGTACAAATATTTTAATATTCACATTCAGCATATAATTGAAAAAAGAGCAGGATGGGCTAGGAAGCCAGAGAAGAGGACTAAAAAGACATCAATGAATTCTACTAGACACTTGAAGAATTAATAACCAATTCTTCATAAATACTTCCAAAAAAGATCAGGGGAAACACATCCTAGTTTATTCTATTAGATAGTATTTACCTGATACCCCAACCAGAGGCATCACAAGAAAAAAACTATAGACCAATATATATTATAAATATGGATGCAAAAATTCTCAGGAAAAAAAATACTAGCAAACCAAAACCAATAATATACTAAAAGGATTATGCAACATGACCAAGTGGAATTGGAATTTATCCCAGGAACACAAGTTTGGTTTAACATCCAAAAAAATCAATTACTGTTAATATATCATATTGACAGAATAAAAAACAAAGTCACAAGATCATCTCAATAGACATAGAGAAAATATTTGACAAAATCCAATGTGCTTTCATGATTAAAAAAAAAAAAAAATTCCATAAACAAAGAAAGGAAGGAAACTTCCTCAACCTGAAGAAGGCCATCTATGAAAACTCCAGAGCTAACATCATACTGATAAAAGACTGGAGTAGGAACAAAACACAGGTGTCCACTCTCACTATTTCTATTCAACAGTGTAGGAGAATTCTAGCATGGTAATTGGCAAAACAGGAAATAAAAGGCATTCATTTTGGAAAGGAAGAAGTGAAACTACCTCTCTTCACAGATGACATGATCTTGTACATATAAAATCCTAAGGCATTAACTAAAAATTTTAGAACTAATAATTCAGCAAGGTGTGAGGGTTGAATATATACAAATCTATATACACAAATCTATTATATACTTGCAACAATCCAAAACTGAAATTCAAATCTAATTCCCCATTTAAAATAGTATCAAAAAGAATAAAATATTTAGGAATAAATTCAAGAAAAGAAGTGCAAAACACACTCTGTTAAGTATAAAACATTCTTGAAAGAAATTAAGGAACACTTAAATAAATGAAAGACATACCATGTTCATGGATCAGAAGACTGCATATTATTAATATGGAAACACTCCCCAGATGGATTACAGATTCAAAGCAACCCCTACCAGAAACCCAGATGTTGTCTTTGTAGACACTGACAAGCTGATCCTAAAATTCATATAGGATTGAAAAGGACCCGACAAACTATCTTGAACAAGAAGAACAAAGTTGTGGATTCATAGATCCCAATTTTCAAACTTGATACAAAGCAATACTCAAGACAAAGTGGTACTGGAACAAGAACAGACATAAAGATAAATGGAATAGAAAGTGAAGGTCCATAAATAAACTAATATATCTATGGTCAACTTATTTTTAACAAGCATCCAAAAGCATCCAATAGAGTAAAGAACAGTCTTTCAACAAATGGTGCTGGGACAACTCGATAGCAATATACATAAGAATAGATTTGGACTTTATCTCACATTACATATAAAAATTACCTCGAAGTGCATAAAAAATCTAAATGTAAAAACTACATCTAATACAATTTTCAGAAGAAAACTTAGGGGTAGATCTGAATGACATCAAGTTTAGCAATGGATTCTTAGGTATGGCATTAAAAGCATGAGCAACAAAAGAAAAGAATACATCATAAGAAAAAAATGCATTGAGCTTTATTTAACAGTTTTGTGCTTCCAAGCACACTGTCAAGAAAATGAAGGGACAATCCACATAAAGAGAGAATATATTTGCATATAATATATCTGATAAAGGAATTTCTAGAATATTATGTATATATCCAGAATATATAAAGAACTCTTGCAATGTGGTAATTAAAAAAACAAATAACCCAACTGAAATATGAGGAAAAGATCTGAATAGACATTTCTCCAAAGAATATATACAAATGGCCAATAAGCACATGAAAAAAAATGCACATCATCACTGGCCTCTGGGAAAAGGCAAATCAGAACCACAGTGAGACATCATCTCATATCCAGTACGATGGCTAGAATCAAAAAAGTCAAAGAGTAGTAGTCAGAGTGTCGGTGATGATGTGAAAAAATTGGATCCCTTACACATTCCTGGTAGTCAAATGGTGCAGCCACTTCAGAAAACTCTCTGATAACTCCTCAAAATGGTTAAACATAGTGTGACCACATGATCTAGCAATTCTGCTCCTAGGAATACACCCAAAAGAACTGGAAACGTACATCCACACAAAAACCTGGACATGAATGTTCACAGCAGCATTCATCACTCATCATAGACAAAAGGTGGAAACAACCCAAATGCTCATCAACTAATGGAAATTCAAAATGCGGTAGATTCATGCAATAGATCATTACTAGGTCACCTAAAGGAATGAAGTACTGAAACATGAGAATTATAGTTCAATAAAGCTAGAACTTAAAAAAAAATCAATCATCTGAAATGAACACAGTGTGAACCAATGTTGATTGTCACTCATTGGCATGACTCAAGGGAAAAAAGCAAGCCAAGGGGAAAGGAGGCAGAATTCAATCACACATTCAGGGAAACAGTTGCAATCAAGTCTCAAAGAGGAAAAAATTTGCTAAAGCAGTAGGTGAGGGAGTAATGTGAAGGTGGGACTGGCGCAGGGAGAGGGGGTTTAGAATCAATTCCACCTGCAAAAGATAGCTTGAGTCCCCTTTCCAGAGCAGCTAGAAGCCCAGGCAGGACCACCCGCAGCTTGGATAGAATAACTGTTCAGATTAGTGTCTGCTCTATGCCCTGCGTCCGATCTCAATGAACAACAGGGTTAGTACTTCAGATTCCTAGAAGGAAAGAACTCTCCTAAAGGCTGGCTGAATGTTTGAATCCTACCTAGGCTTAAAAATTAATTAAATAATTAAATTGAATTCAAATTTAGATTTAATTCAAATAATGCCATATGTCAACCCTTTCATATTAGTTATGTTTCCAGTTAAAATTTAAGAATTAATCTATTATTTCTTCCGCTAGAGTTGTGACTTCATGCTAAGAGATACAAAATAATTTGTTAACATGTGTAAAGTGGTATTAGTACCTTTTAAGTGAATGTGATCTGCTAGGACTTTGGTTGATTAGACTAATTAGAATAATTTAACCATTGGGCAAGTTTGGCTTGTGCTGTGTTTCCCATCAGGCACTGGAAATGCCAAAACAGAAAAATGAATACATTAAATTAGGACAGAACTTACAAGACTGAAGGGAATTTCATCAGCCAAGGTTATAAATGAGAGCTACTGTTTCAACAATTTAGTCTGATCGTCATGAATTAATCGACCATTGAGAAAACTGCTTGCTTTTTATTGTATTTATTTTTATTTTATATATTTATCACTAGTACATTAAGATTTGAAAAAAAAAGATTTGTAAAGTTGAGCTTAAGTTCTTAAGGGAAACTAGGTTTTAAATATGTAATGTGGAAGAGATTAAAAATTCACAATGGAAGTAACATATACTCTT
Source organism: Spilogale gracilis (assembly GCA_004023965.1). Lineage (NCBI taxonomy): Eukaryota > Metazoa > Chordata > Mammalia > Carnivora > Mephitidae > Spilogale > Spilogale gracilis. Next base: position 19,611 of record PITA01024800.1, on the reverse strand, counting down.
TTTATGTAAAAAAAAAAAGGCCCCATTCAGACTTTCATGAAAACACCTGTCATTACATAAATCTCTTTAGACAAGAGGTTTAAAGAAAAAAATTCATTCCTTCCATAAACATTCTGGAGCACCTCTTGTGAGCCAAGAAGGGCTCTCAGGGCTGAGAATATAGCCCTAACTAGAAGAACTCAAGTCTCTGGCCACATGGAGTTTACATTTTAGCTAGGACAGACAGGCAACAACAAACACGGACTTATATATTAGGAAATATTTCTAAAAACCTATTTATATCACACAAAGAGTGGAGGACAAATAGCATAATGGCTTAGGACACAGATTCTGAAGCCACACAGCTGAGCTCAAATTCTGGTCCCAGTGTGTGATCTCAAAAAGCGACTTAACCTCTTGGTGCTTCAGTTTCTTCATCTGTTCAATGGGGATAATAATAGAGCTACCCTATGGGGCACCTAAGAAGCGAATGAATCAGTATTTGTAAAGCACTTCAACCATCACCTTGGACACAGAAAGTACTATACATAATTTGTCACAGAAAATATCAGGTAATAAGTGCTATGAGAGAAAACAGAGCAGAGTAAGGGGACAGTGATGCCTCTGGGATGGAACAGGGAGCCATTTTAAATTACACTGTCAGGACCCATCTCCATAAGAGGGTTGGGCTATCTGATCCAGGGGCTGAGTGTGATGGGGAAGAGCTTCTTCAAAACAGGGAAATGTGTTGGGGCAGAAGGATTTGCAAAGGCCCTGAGGAAGGGGCAAGTGTGATGAATGTGAGGAAGAGGAGAAGGTTCCAGATGGTTCTGATGAGGAAAGTTCTATGATCCTGTTTACATTTCTAAAGGCTCTCTGGCTGCTGGTGGGGCAGACGGGGGACCAAAGGGAGAGGGGCAGGTGGCCACAGGAGCCCACCTATAGGCAATCACGGGAGTAATCCTTTACAACCTGTTTTCCCCTAAGAATGAGAAATGGGGGGTGACATGGCTGACAGTGGTAGCCAGTGAGGTGCCAGAAACAGACTGATGCAGGAGACGGTTTGGAAGGGAGAGCCAACAGGGTACACACACGGGGTGTTTTGATAGCCCTTGGAGAAGAAGCATCAGTGTCACCTGGGAGCCTGTGAGACAAGCGGAATTTCAGGCCCCGGGCCAGTGCCACGGAATCTTAACCACATTGTAACATTGTAACAGTATCTCTGGGTGACTTCTCTGTGCTGCGCGGAGGGGTTGAGAGGCACTAAATTAGGATGGCACCATGGTGGGGCGGGGGGAGGAAGTGGGAGAGAGGACAGGGACCCGGGACCAGAAGATCAAGGACAGGGTGAAAACAACCAGCACCTGAGGAAGCTTCCAGAAAAGCAGTGTCCTCAGAGGCCGCCCATCTAGGTTACGGAAAGCAACATGACCCACACCATCCGACCCACAACTGTTAAGATGCCAAAAGCATCAAAGGGAGGAGGGCAGGTTTTGTTTCTTTAGGTTCTCTTGACAATTCACACTCTGCAAACACCTGAATCTCTAAACATGAAATGCTTAAAAAGCATGCAGAAGTTTTTTTTAAATAATGCACCTGCCAGATGTGAGATAATGACATATGCATATAACTTCAAAACCCCTGGTAAGAGTCTTTTTCAGGTGTTAAATAAAGATGACATAAAGCTTTTAAATGCGAAGTTTTTAAGAGTTTATTTTAAATAACCTTTATGTGGCATATTAAACATTAACTTCTTGGGGCTCCTGGGTCGCTCAGTTGGTTAAATGTGTGACATCAGCTCAGATCAGGATCTCAGCTTCAGGGGACCAAGCCCTGCCGGCCTCCACTCTCAAGGCAGCTTGGGCTTCTCTCTCTGCCTCACTCTCTGCCCCTCCCCTGCTCATGCTCTGTGTCTCTTAAATAAAATAAATAAATCTTTAAATAAATGTTTAAAAAATATTAACTTATTAAAGCCTCACAACACCTACACACCTAAAAATAGGTACTATTTTATAAATCCCTGCTTTACAGATGAGTAAACGGAGGCACATAAAAGTTTAGGTAAGTTTCACAAGATCTCACAGCCAGTAGAGGTTGGAATCAAGCTTCAGGGTCTGTCCTATAACTACTTTGCTGATTTTCTTCAAGTCAGTATACAAAAGTTGCTTTGAAAAAAAATATCTCTGGACACCTGGGTGGCTCAGTCAGTTAAGCAGCCGCCTTTGGCTCAGGTCGTGATCCCAGGATCCTTGGGATCGAGCCCCACATTGGGATCCTTGCTCAGAAGAGAGAATGCTTCTCCCTCTGCCCCTACCCACTTGCTCATGTCCGTTCTCTCTCTTTTTCAAAAATAAATAAAATCTTTAAAAAAAGAAAAGAAAAAGCAGAGACTCATTGGAATGACGGCTGTGTTTAGAGTAGCTCCCCTTACCTGCAGGGGATATTTTCCAAGAACTCCAGGGGATGCCTGAGACCTCAGACGGTACAGAACCCTATGCAAAATACATTTTTTTCCTATGCACACATACCTGTGATAAAGTTTAATTTATAAACCAGGCACAATGAGAGATTAACAACAGACTCTAATAATAGAATTATTTTGATAATATACTGTAATCAAAGTTATGTGAATGTAGTCTCTCTCAAAATATCTTGTTTTGGTGTGCTCATCCTTCTTCTTCTTGGGATGATGTGAGATGATAAAAGCTCTGTGTGAGGAGATGAAGTGAGGGCAATGAGCACAGGCGTCATGATGGAGTGTTTGGCTACTAGTGACCTTCTGACAAGTCAGCAGCGAGGCTCGTTAGCTGCTGGACCTTGGCTGACCACTGGTAACTCAAACCATGGATAAGGGGGAACTACATTACTCCTAAGGCAGACTTATCCTCCCTTCACTTCAGACAGATAAGAAATCCATCTTATACTAAAAGAGCCTTCGAGAAGGCCAGGTCCTTCCTTCCCTTGATTAACGATTCCAAGGTCGAATGTCTCTGACTGCCAAGGAGCTCTTCCTTGCACTGAACTTACATGAACTTAACCTCAAACATCCCCACTGCAATGTAAGCACATTTTCCCCTTGCCCAGCCGGCTGGGTTCTGGAATTTTAAATCCATTCCATTTCAGGGACATCTCCCTCCCTCCCTCATTCCGCCCATCCCTTTGCACATCTTAGAAATGTCCTATGCTGAATCATTACATTCATTAGGCTAAGTCCTACCGTGATTCCCTTGCTAATCTTTGCTTCACTCAGAGCATTAGAAGTCAGGAACATCAAAGGTGCTGTGGCGGAGTGTCCTTATGTGACTGGAGTGGAAAATCCCTTCCTGGTGAGGCTCTGGGGACAGACAAGTGTCACCAAGGAGATGTACTGTTCTGGGGCCTCGCTGTCCGTAAACATGACCCAGAGATTCTGGTTAAATATCTATCGGGGAGCTGAGACGGCAATGCTGTTCTCACAAATCACCTCTACCCATGTCATCAGCGAGCAATCTAGAGAGTATCTGCAGTGATCACAGGAATTCAACAATAGGAATTCAATGTTTTGGGGCAGTAAGTGTCTCTCGAGTTCTGAGAAATAATGAATCACCGGAAAGAAGCCAATATGTGCAATGATTTGCCTATGTGGATTTAACATATGCCAATAACATAAGCCAGAAGGGAGGACTGGGATTTTACAGTGTAAAATTTCCTATTCTTTAGAATCCCTGGAATGCCTTTAAATTTTTTTGCCCCCCAAAAAATCCACCCTGGCTCTCATAAGAATAAGTAAAGTGAACTTAGCAGAGACACCATGAGGAGCACTCATCTGTACAATTCAATGGTCTGCTTAGAAACATTTGGAGCCTAGCCCTCCCTGCTTCCCCGGGGCCGCCACCAATATTTGGCTACATTTTATGAACATCGAAAGCTTGTACTGCTGACCCCGATAAACCAGCTAACAAGTCTGCCAAAGTGCAGTGGTCTTCGAGGTCAATGAGGGTGGGTGCAAGGGCCAGCCATGAAATCGCCTGTCAGGTAAGCCAAGTCAGGCTACCTTGACCTTCTCAGGCTCCCCAGCTCTAATTTTAGAATAACCTGCAGTTCTCAACAATTTTTCCTTACCATCCCCCAAGGAGCTTTTTTTCTTCAGCCTAGCCACCCTCATATTTTAATATCACAGGATACTATGGATCTGATTTCGTCCTTAAAGGATATTTAAATGTGATACATAAGGAGTAAAATTTGTTCACCCCCCCCACACAAGAACTAATGTTTGTCCCCTTAAAGTGATAGCCCCCCTATTGAGAACATAGGAGAGAAGGACGTCTATTTTTCCAAAGTAGTTCAGCAGAGGGGTAGTATGCACGGTGAGGCAGTGTTCAGATCTTTCTCTCATGGAGCAGGTATCTTAGTGGTTTAACTACATCAAGCCTCCCTGAGAACATGAGAACTCTTATTCTTTACCATAATGTAGCATTACACTACACAGTGCTAGACTGGGCTCCATAGTGTACACAGATCACCAAAATCTGGGTCACGGTATTAAAGATCGATCTCTAGATCACCTACCAACAGGCTCCAAATCATCAGAGGGCACAGCTCAAGATCTCACTGAACGGATTAGCCCAACTCCATTATTTCACAAATGAATAAATCAGATCCATTTTTGATGTGTATTTTCTCTCTACCTAAGTTCTCAGGAAAGAGTCCCTCCATGGAGCTACAGGCATATTTAGGTATTATAGGCAGTATGGATTGGTAAAATTCTTACAGAGATATTGACATCCATCTTAATTTGGGAAACTTTAGTAAAGAAATGGCAAAAACTAATATTCAATGGTGCTCTAACTTGATACCGTCATTCAAGACTAATGTTTTTAAAACCTCTTTATGTTGCTAATTTAATGCATAAAGGATGTCTTGATATTTACAAGTTTCTAGGAAGCAAGCTTTACTCATTTTTCTGTTCCACCTAACATCTGTACTTTTCAATGAAGTTAGGGCATCAAAAAACCTGTAGACTACAGCTCAAATGGAGTCAGATACAATTGCTTCAGGGGCATAACCCAAGGGAATGTTACTCTTTTTTTCCCTACAAACCAAAGTTCAGGTCTATTTCTTCTTGACTGAGGAGAACAGGGAAATCTTTGTTTCCCAGTTATTTTTAGGAAACAAACACTATTTGCTGGTTTCTGCAGAGGCTAACCAAGTAGACCAAAGCCTCATTCTTAAAGCACTGTAAGTCTGTTTCCTTCTCCTGTGAAATAAAGCAACACAATGTCCCTGAGGCAGCAACCAGCAGAATCTATCACTACCTGGACAACGAAGAGTGAAGGTAGAACCCAGCAGGAAGGTGACCCGTGGGACCTGGTGGGGGGTGGGCGGGAGCAGATGCTATCATTAGAGAAAAAAACAATTGAGCCCCGGAGCCCGTTTCTCCCAGTTGCTCCTGAAGTGTAAACAGCAGGGAGGAGCAGAAAGACGGGGACAAGTGCTCCTGGACTGTGACAGGTCACTGAGCAGAACACAAGTAGCAATTTTCCCCAAATTCCCACCACATGAGAGGTGAGTTCAACTCTGCCCAGAGTCACACATGTGCCCCCAGATCAGCTATCCCCTTGAACATTTTTGAAAATTAATGCTTTGCTGTGAGTTTTTCTTCTTGTAACAGCAGCTGTGCTCCAGGTGGAGGCCACCTCTGGCAGGAATCATGTGTGCATTGGGCAGATAAGCTCATGCTAGAAGGGCTGGTGGGTCTTGGGGAGGGTGCAGGAGGAAATGAGGCAGTCAGCATGGGCTGCTTTCACCCCGCCTTCTACCCACCTCCTCATCCCAGTGGCACTCCGACGTCCCCAGGGAGCCGGGTGCAGGCACCTGATTTTGTTTAGTTTTGAATGTCTGTCAAGCCCTTCGCCTCTCTGAAGTTTGAGATCTGAGCTAGGGCTGCAGCATCGTGTCTCCACTGTCCAACCAGCAGCCAAATCGTGTATCAACCTCCAGCCCATTCTTCATCACCTTCCCCTGGCTTGTCAGCTATTTCTAGAGTGGTCCCGTGTGCCAAGCCCTGGGGTAGGCACACTGACTCATCTACAGAGGAGTCCTTCAACAGCTTGTGGTCTGTGGTTGGACACAAACAACCATCATAGCATAATCCCAGGGAAATGGTGAGGAGAAGTGCTTAGGTAGGTTTGAGATGAAAATGCTTTAGAAGCTCCCAAGAGAGGAGCACCTGGGTGGCTCAGTTGGTTAAGTGGCTGCCTTGGGCTTGAGTCATGATCCCAAGGTCCTGGGACAAGGCCCCACATTGGGCACCCTGCTTGGCAAAGAGCCCGCTTCTCCCTCTCCCTCTGTCTGCTGCTCTCCCTGCTTGTGCTTTCTCTCTCAAATAAATAAATAAAATCTTAAAAAAAAAAAAAAAAGCAGCAGCAGCTCCCAGGGGAGATGCATGATATATCTTCAAATCTGTATTCAGATGGTCTCTCCATGCAAATATTTCTTTGAACAACTCCAGGCATCATCAAACAGAAGAAACCCCATTTTTGTATCAAGTCACCTCTGGTGCTATGAACCAAGCTGAGCGACGATTTGCACTTCTTTTCTAGTGAGGATTAGCACAAGGGAGGGGACCAAGTCACCAAGAAACCCAGGTTTAGTCAGCCAGTAAAGATACATTTTTTTGTGTGTGCTCTGAAGGAATTTTAGTGTGTTTAAAAATAGCAGGAATTGGTCCAAGGACAGAATAAGTTTTTTTCAGGAGTTGGTAAGGGCATCCTTTGAGGTTCCAAGTATGGCTCGAACGACCCTTTGTATGGTTGACAGGATTCAAGAATTAAATTAATAGTTGGACAGGGTAACCTTGAAAGTTCCTCCCAGCTTCCAAAATCCTGTGACTCGGACACAGAGATGTGCACATTTTAGGACTGTTAGTGTAGGTCATGCAGAGAATTAGGAATGTGGAATTCTCGAGAAGGGCAAGAACCAAAGCATATTAGCTCCTAGCTGAATCTCCTTAGCAGCATGTGTATCTGAGGTTGTAATATCTTGAGAGTTTTATATATAAATTTAATATATAAATACATAATATTTAAAAGCATGACAGTTAAGCTTCTTATTCATACCAAGGCCTTGGGTAGAACAGACTGAAATATTTTTCATTTATTGAATTGATTGCCATTTCTTCATCGAGTTTGCTCTCCATATACAGTTTTATCTCCATCTCAGAGACCAAAGGTCATTCCCTTAATCTCTCTCTCTTTCAGGGCACCTGGCTGGCTCAGTAGGTGGAGTATGAAACTTTTGATCTTGGGGTTGTGAGTTTAATCCCCAGGGTGGATGGAGAGATTACTTAAAAATTAAAAAAAAATTTTTAAAAATGTTTCCTTTCTTTGGGCTTTAACCTATTTCCCACTCTTCCCATCTCTTCAGATGAAGGTGGAACTGGAGTTTGTTTTAACGACTTTATTCTCTTTTTTCAACAACTCTTTGGCATCTTCAGAATAAATCCCTTCACTGCCCCTTCTTCAACTCTCTCTTCCTGTGTTCAGGAAAGCCCCTATAACATTCACACAAGTTATTTTTTCATATACATCATACATCAGTCCCGCAGTCCCTGGTCCATGGAAGGATCTACAAAAATTTCTAGTAAGAGGAAACCTCATTTAAAGTTGGAGCCCGCTGGCCAGCAGGGGGAGCGCTCACACCCCACACTCCTAGTCACTTGCAGGCCCTACGATTTTAGCTACTACTTTCCTACCAGCAGGAGGAAAAAAGGTTTTCTTCCTCCCCCAGCAACAGCCCAGCCAATGAGAGACTGTTACAGCTCAGCCAATGAGAAACCACCATACTTCCAACTCCCAGTTTAAACCAATGGACGTTTTGTTTACAGCAGTCCCTCCCAACTTTCTTTTAGAAAAGAGGTTCTGTCTTGGTTCTATGGATTCGCCTACTGTTTTGCAGTAGCTTGTTTGTCCCAGGCTGCAATTCTCTGCAGTTCTCAAGCAAACCCGTTGGTGCTGGTAAAACAACTGGCAGTTTCATTTTTCAGGTTAACAGATCCATCCCTCAGTCTAGCTCCGCCCCTCTGGCCTCTCCGATGTTTTCCCTGTTTCCAGCTGCCCATTATGACGGAGCAGCCAGGGTTCTCCTTCCAAAGGGAGGCCAGTTTTTATGTCACTCAGACACCTATAAACCTTCCGGCCCTCCCAAGTGTCTCTTGGAGAATTCCCAAAAGTGTAGGGGGTAGGCAGTGGTCCGGCCTAGGGTTTTAGGAGATATTTGGGATGAATGTCACTAGTATGGAGACTCCGGATTAAAAACTATGTTACGTCTCAGTAAGTCATTTATTTTCATTTTGATCCTCTTCAGGTCCTTCAGAGAGGTCAGGAGCTAGTAGGTCAGGACCCAACCTTAGACATTTGCTGATCTGCCTTCGTAACAAGCCTGTGGGCACAGCTCTGAGCTACGGTGAAGGAACAGCGTCCAATTCGAATTGAGTAACACAGTCGGGTGGGCTGGATTTATTTAGTGCAAGTAATAGCAGTTTATAAGTTCTTTTTCAAGTGGAAGTATTTAAGAAGAATAAATTTCAATTGAATCCAAGTTTAATTTAAAAAAAAAAAAAAACTAATACAGGGGTTGTGAACGTCATGGAGAAGGCATTTGGGAAAGGACCTACAGATGGACATCCAGACCTCTTATTCTGTTGGACAACAGCCCTAGTTGAGCTAATCTCCATCCACAGTTCTTCATAAATTCTTCCAGAGCTGCATCTCCACCCCCTGACCATGCCCTGCACTGTCCCTTCTCCACACCCCTTATTCATGCCATTCCTACAGTACTAGTCTGCCTCACTTTGGGTCCTCCTGGAATTCTATTTATTTTAAGCCCCAAATCAAATGTTTTATTCTCTAGGAAGCCTTCCACTAAGTCCTGAAATTATGATTCAACCATCTGTGCGCTTGTCCCTCAAATACTTGCTGTATTTTCTCTGGTAATAGAGTTTGTTTACAAATTTACCCTACCACAGCTGACTCTTGAACTACTCAGTGCTTAAGGGCAGTGACCCTAAATTTTGACTCTGGAATCAAAAATCCACAGATGACTTTGGACTCTCCCCAAACTTAACTATTAATAGCTTACTCTTGACCAGAAGCCTTACTGATAATGGTCAATGAATGCATATTTTATATATGTATTATATACTATGTTCTTATAATTGAATAAACTAGGGAAAAGAATATGTTATTGAGAAAATCATAAGGAAGAGAAAATACATTTAGAGTAGTGTACTGTATTTATCAAAAAAAAAATCCACGTTTAAGTGAACCTATATGGTTCAAACCATGTTGTTCACAGGTGTAAATTACTGCAGGGCAAAGACTATGACATTCTATACTTACGCTCCCACAACCACGGAGGAATGCCAATATATATATTTGTAAATGAGATAATGGGTAGAAATTTTCTATCTCATCTTGTTGCCTGGCCCAACATCTGTAACTTTTTTTTCTCTTAATAAGTAAGCATCTTCAGAAATGGATCTTAATATAAATACAGACAACTCTGACTTACTGAGTGGAAAACAAAGTACAACATACTTCTCAAGTTCCTGAGGAGATTTTTACACTCACATGTTTTGGTTTTTTTTCCTTTGTTGTGGGGTGGGGGAGAGTGGAAAGCAAAGGGGGAATATGTGGGTGGGAAGCCGTGTACCAATCTAATGCAGTCTGAAGACTTGGGGGAGAGGACCTTAAAAATTAGCAAAACCTTCGGAATTAATGACTCATTCTCTTATCTGACAACTATAGACTGATTGCTGGCTCTGTTTCAGGTTTTGTGCTTGGTGCTATGCACAGAGAAAACTGAAGCCACCAGCCCTACCCTGCAGGAGTCGGGTGTGAATCAGTTACATGGTGCTCGGTGGAAATAGGGTGAGATGGCCAGCTGCCGTGCTTCAGGGGACACTTGCCTGGCAGTTACTAAAGTCATTGAACACCAGTGTTTTGCCCGCACCTGTGCTGGGCCCCAGGCACTCATGTACTTCTCTGCTGTAACTTTATTTGCCACAGGAGCTGATTGGTGACTTTCACCTCCTAAGACAGTATCTGGCCAATCAGTAATGACTAGTCCCAAGGCCTATAAAACTATGGATGCGAGTGAGTATAAAAGTGCTGATTTATTTGCCTGGTAAAAGGCCAACTGACCTTGGTAGAACTTGCTTTTCTGAGCACTTCCAGCCAGATTTGTGCCGGTAAACTAGGAGTCTCTAACGATGGTCTGTCCTGCAGGCCCATGCCTGCTCAGAGAGATGAGCTTGTGGCTATGTTCAAAGTCGACTGAAGGCCTGAACACATCGGACCCACGGGCTTAACCTCATCACCACCACGGCCGAGATGACAGACCTCGCCCTGATTCCAAGGGTATACACAAGGTGCTGCACAAATTTCTAATAAATAAATAAATACATGTGTGCGTATAAAATGTACATATATAAAATACATAGCATACAAATATAATTTTATGCATAGTTTTATATACTATGTAAGTATATATAACATACTTAGATATAGAATATCATTCCTGAACCTCCAGCCATTTCTAGTCCTGAAGAGACAGGCACATACACAGCCTTTCTTCAGGCTTTTAGAAGCTTAAGTCAGTCTCAATCATCTTCTTAACATAGAGATGCCACCCGGAGAGGTTCAAACTCTCTTTCTGATGGAGTCCTAGTTTTCCTTTGTGCCTAGTGGTCCTTTTAGAAAAGACTGACAAGCATAATGATTTTAGTAGGATGCAATTGACTAAATACTGATAAGGAAAAACTGGGAAACATAGGAGTGGCTCTAAGGCAGTGCTTTCTTGCTGAACATACCAAGAAAAGGCACCTTAATTTGAATAAAGGTGGACAAGTTACAGATACCTTCCTTTAAAACTTAATCTACCTTAATGAGGCTTAACCCACATGTTGGCTTTCTTTCTCTTCTTTTTTACAGTTTCACCTAAATATATGGGTTCATTAGTAACCATAATTCAGGATTTCTTCCTTTCCAACAAAGACAATCTATAAAAAGGAAATGTAATATATGCTTAAACCAAGAACATCCAGGGCTATGTGCAAAATAGATTGGAAAGTGGTTAAGACAACGTAAGGCTGTATTGTAAAGGTCTGTGTAAAGGTCTGTGTCTCCAGCATTCAGAAAATGAACTTGTTTTGGGAGAGATGTGCGATGCAATATTCAGTCGCATCCCACCTGTCTTAAGTCTGAAAAAAGTGTCCATCCAAAACATCAGGGAAGGAAAGGGTAACATGCTTTCTACCTCACTTAAAAACTGCAAAGAAACAGTCCTCTGGGCCACAGCAGCCTCAGACAAAATAAGATGGATCTATAGGTGGTATGAAGGATAGATGGAATGAGGAAGGGAGGAGGAGGAGTGGTGATGTGGCAATCATGTGAAAGTCTTAACAGGCAAGAACACCACTGAAGTTCTAGATATAAAACGTGTTTTGTGAATGCTTTCTTATAAAATGTTGCCACCATCATGACATTGTCCCAGATATCTGGTACCTTTGCCAAATCATAGCTTCTTCCTTTCTACTCTTTTGAAGAATGAGCCTTACGTCGATGGAAAAGGCAGTAATGCTCAAAAGACATAGCAAGCAAACCTCATGAAAAGACTTAGTAGAGACACATATAGGAAAATCAAACGGGAATTATTTCCACGTCTTGCTGGTCAGTTCCTCCCATGTTAAGTAACATAAACTGACTTCATAGGAACAATACTGCATTTGGAAGCAGAGACCATAGGACCAAGACAATCGTGGTATTTTATGCTACTCCATTACAATATCAGATATAAAGGCTGTGTCACCTTGAGTAGCATGGACCCATTCATTGCTTTACCCTCGGCTCAGCATACGCTTCGTGGAGAACAACAACTACAAGAAGACATTAGAGGATTTTCCTCATCAAAGGAAAGTCATTCTGCCGATGTCCAATGACTGCATTTTGGAAGCTTGGGTTCTAAATCCATCCCAAGATCTACTCCTCCACAGCTTCTAGATTAGATTTCTTAGTGACTCAGTGTTCCTACTGATGCTACCCAAGGTCAAGGAAGGCAGAACCCAGGATCCTCCAATAGATATGAGCCCTTCTTCCTTATCTTGTTGCTGTTCAGCTTTAGTGGACAGAGGAGGTAGTTCTTGTTTAGGATATATTTTTTAAAAAATGAGCTCTACTGGGCTCTAGCTAGAACTATTCCATATAGTCACTTGTTAACGTCCATATGACACTTGTACCTGTCACTTGAACCAATGTCAATGTTTGCTCCTTGGCCGCCCAAGTGTTTTATAATATGTTATAATGGCAATTAAAAAAAAAGAGAGAACTCATCATTTAAGCGCAACAAATACAGATTGTCTGAACCTGAAAGTAAAATTAGAAGACATCTCTGTAATTTATATGAAAGATCATATTATGCTTAAAACAAATCTGACAAAAATGATACTTTACATTTGGGGTTGGCAAACTTGTTCCATAAAATGCTGCACAGTAAATATTTTAGGCTTTGAAGACCACATATGGTCTCTGTCACATATTCTCCCCTTCTGCAAAATGATTTAAAAAGGTAAAAACTGTTCTTAGTTCATGGAATGTCCAAAAAACAAGAAGTGGGCCAAATTTGGCTCATGGGCCATTCATAGTTTATTAATCCTTGCCCTAAAGAGCTTAGAATATTTTCATTTCCTCAATTCTTCCTGATATTTGTCCCTTCAAAAACTGGTGAATAAGCACAAATTAAGACAAAGACTAAGACAGAAAAAATCTTTAATAAAACATAAAACTGGATAAAGGGCCCTGAAAAAATAAATTTCTATTATATTTCAAAGAGCCTACTTGGACCCCTACACTGCTGTGGATGACTATATTGGGAAATTAAACCTGATGGTTTGAAACTCATGATGCTCTTTTTCAGAAGGCTGTCATTGGGATTCTCTGAGACTCTTTGGACCATGCTGAGTAGCACTTGCTGTGTGCATTTCCAGCAGGAGCAATGCTAGATTACATATTACTGTTAACAAGACTTTCAGGAGGTATCCATGACATTAAACACACTGTAGGACCTAAGTTGAGTGGCAAGGGGGCAACGGCAGTGATATTGATGGGTTCTGAGAAGGAAAAGATGGAATGCTGTTTTAGGAACATTCATATCATCTGCATGTTCCTCTGCACTGTGAAACTCTAGCACTAATGTTGCCTCAGGATGAGGTCCCCTCTGCCCTCCCTTTGCAAATACCAGTCAGTGACTGTAACACATAGATACTGAAAGCCCACAAAGGAAAACACAAGATAAAAGACTGAGAAATTCTGTCAGATGTTGATGTGCTCTAACAGAATAAATAAAAATACTTCTAGGCTGAACAATGAAAAGGTTTCAAGCAGTGCTGTAGCATGCCTGCCATGTTTCTGTGAGGCCTTCTACCTGTCAGTCTAGCACATTCTGAAGGTTTCAGATTTCCAAGAGCAATGTGGCTGCAGTCTTCAAAAATTCAGCAAGCAGCCACAGCAATAGGCAAGAAAAATAAATAAAAGGCATGGAATTAGAAAGGCAGAAGTAAAACTACCACTATTTTCAGATGACAGGACACTATATACAAAAACCCTGAAGTCTCTACCAGAAAAATGTTAGAACTAATAAACAAATTCAGCAAAGTTGCAGGACATAAAAATCAATAAACAGAAATCTGTGGCATATCTGTACACTAATAATACACCTTCAGAAAAAGAAATTAAGAAAGCAATCCCATTTACAATCACATTGAAAAGAATAAAATACTGAAGAATAAATTTAAGCACAGAGATGAAAGACTTATACACTGAAAACCTTAAGACACTAATGAAAGAAACTGAAGATACAAATAAATGGAAAAACATACCATGTTCATCAACTGGAAGAATCAACACTGTTAAAGTGTCTATACTATCCAAAGCAATCTACAGAGTCAGTGCAATCCCTACTAAAGTTCCAATGGCATTTTTCAGAGAACTGAAACAAATAATTCTTAAGTTGGTATGGAACCACGAAAAACCCCAGAAAGCCAAAGAAATCTTAAGAAAGAAGAACAAAGCCAGCAGTATCAGGCTTCCTGATCTCAAACTATACTACAGTTATAGTATTCAAAACAGTGAAGTTTTGGCATAAAAACAGACCCAAAAACCAATGAAATGGAATTGGGTGCCCAGAAATAAACCTACACATGTGAACAATTAATTTATGACAAAGGAACCAAGAACTTTCTTGGTTTCTTTGGTTTCTCTTTTTTCCATATAAGGAAGAAAGGAGAGCATCTTCAATAAATAGTGCTGGAAAAATTGGACATGCAAAAGAATGAAACTGGACCACTACCTTATACCATATACAAAAATTAACTCAAAATGGATTAAAGACTTAAGAGTAAGACCTGATAACATTAAATTCCTAGAAAATACAGGCAGTAAGCTGGTCAATATCTGTCTTAGTGATGTTTGTGGATCTGCCTCCAAATATAAGGGAGGCAAAAAGTAATAATAAATAAATGGGACTGCATCAAACTAAAAAGTTTCTGCACAGTGAGGAAACCATAATCAAGATGAAAAGGCAATCTACTGAACAGGAGAAGATACTTGTAAATCATATCCAAGAAAAGGTTAATATTCAAAATAGATGAAGAACTCCTACAACTCAATAATTTAAAAAACGTATTAAAAAGTGAGTGGAAGATCTGAATAGACATTTTCCAAAATAAGACATACAGAGGGCCAACAGGCACATGAAAAGGTGTTCAACTTCACTAATAATTAGGGGAATGATGATCAAAGCCACACTGAAATATTACTTTCCACCATTAGAATGGCTAGCATCAAAAATATAAGAAATAAGCATAGGAAAGCCATGTGGAGAAAAAAGAACCCCAATACACTGTTGAGAGGAATGTAAATTGATGCAGGCATTCTGGAAAATGATATGGAGAATCCTCAGGAAATTAGGAGTAGCTCTATCCTACCATGCGGTCTTCATTTGAAGAACCTGAAAACACTAATTTGATAAGATATATGCACCCCTATGTTCACTGCAATATTATTTACAATAGCCAAGATATGGAAACAACCTGAGCATTCATCAACTGATGAATGGATAAAGAAGGTGTGTGTGTGTGTGTGTGTGTGTGTGTGTGTGTGTGCACGTGAGCACGTGCAAGAGAATATTACTCAGCCATAAACAAGAACAAAATACTGGCCATCTGCAACAGTGTGGACAGGTCTTGACAGTATATGCTAAGTAATGGAGAAAGACAATTACCATATGACTTCATTAATATGTGGAATCTTAAAAAAACAGAACAAATGAACAAACAAATAATACAAAAACAAACTCATAAACACAGAGACAGACAGTTACCAGGAGGAAGAGGTTGTGGGGTGGGCAAAATGAGTTAAGGGGGTCAACTGTATGGTGACAGAAGGTAACTAGGCTTTTGTACATCTGAAACATATGAAACATTACATACCAATGTTAACTAAAAGAAAAAAAAATCAGCAAGTGCTACTTTTGCCCCTGCTTCAAAGAAATTTTAAATTGACACAGAGTTCCTTGTTAAACTTTAACTTACTTAAAAAAATTAAAAATTAAATAAA
The DNA here is from genome assembly GCA_004023965.1 of Spilogale gracilis. Classification (NCBI taxonomy): domain Eukaryota; kingdom Metazoa; phylum Chordata; class Mammalia; order Carnivora; family Mephitidae; genus Spilogale; species Spilogale gracilis. The sequence continues at coordinate 3,982 of PITA01024800.1, read as the reverse complement.
ATAAACTTTAACTTAATAAATAGTAAAACTCTAACTGCTTTCCAATGAACCCATTTCTAGAAGATAATAAAATCAAGACATAAGCATTTTTCCACATTTAACATACATTATTCCCATTGGATGTATTCTTTATGTCTCTTGTTGGGTTAAACTTGTTACATTAAGTCCCTCATGAAGCACTACACATCAGCCTTCTGTTGTTCTGACTGACAGGCACACCTCTGTGCAGAAATAGTTATCTCACAAGTCCTCATGGAGCAATAGCAGTCATCGTAAGATCTCATGAGAGGGGTGCCTGGATGGCTCAGTTGGTAAAGCATCTGCCTTTGGCTTAGGTCATGATGCCAGAGTCTTGGGATCAAGTCCTGAATCAGGTCGGTCTCTCTCTCTCTCTCTCTCTCTCTCTCTCTCATAAACAAAATCTTAAAAAGAAAAAAAAAAAAAAGATCTCACAAGACCTGGATATTAAAGGGCCCTGGGCCACCAGGATCAAGATATTACTAGACACGGTTTTTATCCTTGCAGAGTTTGGTTTAAGCACAGCTTTTGTGCCTTTATTTGTAGAGGGTGGAGAACACCATAGGCACTCAAAGAATACCTTGACACTGAGAGAAAAATCCATCCCCTCACCTAACCAGGATCAGATGAAAGTTTTGAGCATATTATGCTAGTGGTCTTGAGGAAGAACCGGGAAGACAGCTGAGAGTCACTAATGACCACATCGAACCTGGCTATCACGGCACCTTCATCCCTTTTACCATACAACACAGCACATGTACCCAAAACACCTGCCCCATCACTATCTGAGCCAGTGAACTTGGTAGGAAGGAACAGGAATCCAAAGAACACAGGAGGTGAATAATAGATGAGAAGAGGAATAAAAGCTATAAGTCCATTAAAAAAAAATGAGGAATCTTTAAAGAGGAATAAAAATCCCGACACAGAGACCTCTCACTTTACAGCAACACCTTGAGCTTCTGAGAACCTATTTAAAAAAAAAAAAAGCAAAAACACCTTACTGACCATTAGAAAGCACTGTAGGCGGACTAGAAAAATAACAGTAGTATATCTAAGAACAATCATCCCTTTTCATAAAAGACACACAGGGAACCAGATTTCTAAGGGCTGACCACCACGAGCTCAGATTAAAATTATGGCCCAAAGCTGATCTTTCTGTATTAGATGTTTCATTTTCTGATGCCTTCTGGGGCAAAAACATAAAATTACCCCCAAACAGTAAGAGGAGATTCAGAATGATTTTCCATATATGTCTAACTAGCTTTTGTGCAAAACAGAAAGCTTATGATCACTGAAAATGCCTGATCACATGAAACACTGGGAACCATTTATTTAAATTCAGAAAGTTAGTAAATATAACTTTTCACTCAGATTGCTGGCAAAAGATAGCTTCTTGCAATCCAACTTGATCTGAATACACTGTGCCTTACTTTGCGTCTTGCTTCTTTACAGACCTGACCATGAGTCTTACATGGAGGTTTCCCAAGTGGTTCTAAAGCCCCAACACTGTATATCACAAAGGCTGCAAAAATTTATTTTTAAGTTGAATCTTCTTCTCTTACTCAATACAATTCCATAAACTAAAATGATACTCTTTGCACAATGCACAAAGCTTTTAGAATATTAAATCTATGACAAGCAATAGGTATTAGGAGTGACTACTCAGAAATCTCTTGGCCCCTGACACATTGTGGGAAACAAAATGTCAAATATCAATTGCCACTTTCCTGTGAGTTGGACTATGATATCCTGTTACTGTGATACAAAGCACACTATGAAGAATGGCCAAGCAATGGGCATCTGGTCAGGCAGCCCATGGCTAGAACACTGCTCTTCCAAAGACATGACACTGGACTGTCATGAAAACCAGTGAGGTCACACAGAGTCGGGCAGGGAGCCTGGTTTTTAACAGTCTATCTAATTCCCTAAAATGGGGTCACACCTGTTACAAACGTTTGCCCTTGGCCATGAAAATACCTGTAAATCGTTTAGAACAAATTACCACCTTAATAGGGAGGAAAAAAAAATTAAATATCCCCATTAAGAGGTGAGTCAGGAACACCTTCACCCTAGAAACACCCTAATATCCCAAGTATTAAAGTGACAGATACTCTCTAGATTTCATTTTTCACAGTGACTACTATCATCACAGTGATGCAAGACCTGGACACATATTTTTTAGCTCAGGTGGAATCAACAACCTCCCTCCTCGTTCCTGGCTTTCCTGTAACTAGCATACAGCAGATACTAGAAACGCAAGACTTCCGGGTAGCAAAAAGCAGCAAGGAGAAGCAAACAAGGCAGAACAACTTAACAAGGGAATCAAGTGTCTTCAAAGAGTTCATCACAGCCCCCTGGGTATGTGTACCTAGCTCTTTTCCCCTAGATTTGGGAGGCAAAGCAAGACTGCTTTAGAGAAAGGCAAGTATTCGTGGCTTCAGAAACACGGTGTTCAAAAAATACTTGAACAAAAATGCAAAGACAAGCCACAGAAAATACTTGCAAATCATGCATCTGAGAAAGGCCTGGAAATCAGAATATAGGAAAAAACTGCTTACGATACAGTAAGACAAATGACCCAGGATGAGAATGGGCAAGCACTTTAAATGGACATTTTGTCGAAGATATACAAATGGCTAATGATCATGACAGGTGTTCACCATCATTATTGGAGAAGTGCAAGTTACAACTACAATGAGGTATCACTGTGCACTTACTGGAATGATAATAAGACTATATCAAAAAATGTATGTATGTGTATATACATGCGTATATGTGAATATGACTGACAATGTTGTCAGTGCTGTGCAAAGAGGAACCCTCATAGAGACTTGATTTGTGGCAGTAATGTAAGATGGCGCAGGCCACTCCTAGATGTCTACCCAAGAACACGAGAACCAGTTTCTATGGAGACTTCTGTGCAAAAGTTCACAGTGATTCTCTTCATAACCACCCCCAAACAGGAAACCTTCTAAATGTGTATCAACAGGTGAATGAGCAAACGAACCATGGCATATCTTTACAGTGGAATACCATTTATTAATAAAAAGGAGCCAATGAGATGCAACAATAGGAATGAACATAGGAATGTTTAAGCAAGGGAAAAGAAAAAAACTATGTATCATTGCCTGCATTTCTATAGAATGCTAAGAAGGGCAAATCTATGGAGACAAAGAACATACTGGTGGTCACTTGGGACTGGAGGAAGCAGGGATTTCACGCAAATGGGAACAAGGGATCTTTTGGGGCATGATGAAGCCTTCAAAACTCAACAGAGGTTGGGGCGCCCGGATGGCTCAGTCAGTTAAGCGTCTGCATTTGGCTCAGGTCGCGAATGCCAGGTCCTCGGATTTGCCCCACGTCAGGTTCCCTGCTCAGTGGGCAGCTTGTTTCTCCCTCTCCCTCTGCCCCTCCCTGTGCTCATGTGCTCTCTCACATAAATAAAATCATTAAAAGAAAAAACACCAAGAAACCCTCAAAAGATGGCTGTCTAGTTCTCAACATTTACTAGGAAATGATTGAGATATATGACTAAAATAGGTATGGAAGTTACACTTCAATCAAATTATTTTAAAATATGGAAGAAGAGGGGTGGAGCAAGATGGCAAAGGACTAGGAGGCCTAGAGATCATCAGGTCCCAGGAGTTCAGCTGGATGGTTAGCAAACCGGTTGGAGCACCTACAGACTCAAAAGGAGACTGAAGAGAAGAAGAGCAGGCAATTCTAGGAACAGAAAAGCAACCACTTTCTGGAAGGTAGGACATGTGGAGAAGTGATCAGAGGAGACATTTGGGGAAAGACAGACCACAGGGAGAGGGTTGGGCTCCCAACCAGCAGTAGAGCAGCGGAGCTGAGGATGATGCTCCAAAGGTTAAGCAGAGGATGGAGCCATCATGGGGACAGTGTGGTCTCAGGACTCACAGGGTCACAGAAGGACCCGGGGTGCCTGAGCTGGTAGAGAGCC